>JAVJIF010008349.1:0-219785 GCA_038442645.1 Agave tequilana | reverse complement strand
CAAAATACGGGGGATATCAAGATGTTCAAAGTCTTGAATAACTACAAATCTCCCTGAAATGATGTTCCTCTTGGAAAGATTGATATAACGATTTCCAGCAAGCTCATTTATAAAGGTTCTTTTAGGTTTTGGAGTGTGGGAAGAAGTATGAGCTACTGATTGCCTTTCTCAGTCCTAGTCTTTTAGATGTAGACATGTTTTGAAGAAAAAAGATGATTTTTAGGTTAGGGCTTGATCTAGAAAGCTTAGAGACCTAGAAATATTGACAAATAGGGGAAGATCTAAAGCTAGATAGTAAGATCAGGAGAAAAAAATCAGATTTTTACCTGAAAGATGAAGAACCAAAACCCTAGATCAAGAAAACCTGAATATCTTCGAATCCTGCGGATGGGAAGACCTGAAATTGAAGATCCAGCAGTTGGAGATGGAATTTGAAGTGGGTTTAAATTGATTTTGAAATGATTGAGAGATTGGAGAGATAGAGAATTTTTGGAGAAGGAGAGGAAATGGGTTCGTCGGCTGAAAGAGTGAGAGAGAGAGAGAGAAAAAGTGAAAATAAATAGCAGTTTATGGCTGAAATCGAACGAACGGTCGACCGGTCGGTCGACCCAGAAAACCCGAGAGCTCTGTAATCTCAGAGCGGTCGACCGGTCGGTCGACCAAGGATCCTGAGAGCTCTGCAAACTTGCAGCGGTCGACCGGGTCTAAGGACGGTCGAACGATAGCAGATAAAAAATAAAGGCCATTATTTCAGGCGAAATCGGTCGACCGCTCCTATTTAGGGTCGAACGTCTTTGCCTGAAAGACACAGTCTGCAGAAACAGCCAGAAGAAGAAAAATTTAAAAATTTTAATTAAATACAAGGATGATATAATTATACAAACAACATGTTTTAATCTCATTAAGTCAACTTATCAACCAAAATTACATACAAGACATTTTTATTTGATTTTTATATATATACAAAGTTTTAGAGATGTTGAAGCCGAATACCAGTGACGGGTTCTGAACTTCATCCTCTTGATTCCTCTTGAATGAGTTGAGGTGCGCAATTGCCATCTCTAAGGTATTTGCTTTAAATATGAAAATTTTTTCAAAAAATTAATTTTTAATTTTTTGAAATACGATGAGTACATAGATATATCATGAAGACTAGATATGTGGATATTCACAAAAGATATCAAACAAAAAAAATATGGCATATACACAATTGAGATAGAAATGTAACTCTACATTAGCATATGTCTATAGAGCACAAAAATAAGTTAACACTTCTATAATTTTGTATATATATCATACAAAAATTAAACTTTAAATGGAGAAGTTACCGAACATAGGCAATCTCCAAAATATAGGTGCCTCCACGATAGCGATGCAAGCTTCATGTGATCTTTGGGCTTTGTTGCATCCACCACCCGGGCACCGTTTCCCCCTATGTCTTGGAGGAAGTAGAAACACCTGTATCAACTAAAATTGGTGGGTCTTTGGTACCCAAAATTTCTTGGGTCCTATAGGGTTAGTACCGGGGCGAACCCAAACATGTTTGTTATGAACATTATGCTTAGCAAAACAAAAATTTTTCTAATGCCTTTGCGGCCACAATGCGCGCATACATAAATTTACCACTACCATACATATGTGCATGCTTATGTGTGTGTGCATGTTTCCGTGCAGAGCATGGTGTGTATGTTCCCTTGGGTTACTCCCTTAGGAAATCTAGATGCAAATTTATTAGATCAAAAGCACACTTCTTTAAAGTGTTATCCAAATTTTCAACATGTTTTTGAATTTCCACAAATTCATTTTTATTACAAGAAACCATGGGGGTTTTCCTTTATTAGCCAATTTATATTTATCAAAGTCATTTTTCAATTTTTCAAAGCAATAGATAAAATATTCTTTCATTAAGACAAGTATCAAGTTTATTCTTTAAAATATCATTTTCCTTTTCAATTTTTTATTATGAGATTGAGAGATCTCATATCTATGTTGTAGTTCTTCGGAAAAAATGTGCAAGTTCATCCATTGTAAGATCATCATCTTCTAAAGTTATCAAGGGTTACCTTAGAAGCATCCTCACCTTGTGCCATGAAGCACATATGAGCGGCGCGTTCTTTCTCTTCGGATCCGACTCGTGTCATCCCACATTGTACCATAGCCTTTTTCTTCTTTGGTGCATGCTTGGGGAGGTGGTTGCTTGGAGAGCGGGGCAATCCCGCTATGAGATGTCCGATCTTCTTGCAATGGAAGCAAGGACCGGGTTCTTCTGTTCTTTTCAAACCTTCCTTGAGGTTTCCCTCTTCGGAAGTTGCTTTGCCTCCCTTTCCTGTAAAACATTTTGCCTACCTTCCGGATAAGCATGGCAAAGTCCTCATCGCAATCCTCCGATGAGTCGTCCTCTTCAATAGTGGTTGGAGTGGCTTTGAAGGCGATGTTTCTTCTTGGGTGCTCCCTTTCTTCTCTTACCTTCATCTCCATCTCATGGGTTTGAGATTACCGATGAAGCCGGAGAAGTCCATCTCCTCCCGATCGTTAAGCTCTTTGAGAGTGGTCGCCTTGACTTCCCAAGCTTTGGGAAGAGCTCTAATGACATTGCGATCTTTTGGTCATTGTCGATCGTGTCACCTAGAGAAGATAAAGCATTGTGATCTTGGTGAAACGAGCGAGCATGTCATCAATACTCTCACTTTCAAGCATATAAAAATCTCATATTGAGAACGTAGCAAGTCAATCTTGGATCTCTTGACTTGTGACGTTCCCTCATGAGTCACAATTAAAACATTCCATACTTCATATGCAGATTTACAGTAATAATGCGTGAGAGGTCATCTTCATTAAGGGCTGGGGTTAAAGCATATTGAGCCCTAGCATTAGCCTCATAGTCCTTGGTAGTGTCCTCGGACCATGATCTCTCATCGGTGAGAGACTCTACAAATTCTTTAGTTATGGCCCTAGCTTTCCTAACTCCTAGGGACTTAAGGAAGAGGTTCATCTTGACCTTCCAAATTGGGAAGTTCAAGCCATCAAATTTAGGTGGGGACTTGATGCTAGAAAAATCAAGTGAAGCCATAGATGAATAGTAAAATGCACAAAATATGAAGAATGCAACAAATAGTATAGCAATAACAAGGATCTCCCTAAGGTGGTTAAACCAAATACTAGGGTTAGGCTCTGATACCAATTGAAATCACCTAGAGGGGGGGTGAATAGGTGATGGCTATATGTAAATGGCACAAAGGCGGAATTTAAAAATTCTACTAACACAATTAGCTCAAATAAAAGACTTGCAATAAATGAAGCAATTTATAGTGCAAGAAAATAAAGGAGTTGAGTTTAGAGAGATTTGAGCAAACGCAAACACGCAGATATGTTTCCGAGTTCGAGCCACGCTCTACGTCCCCGCCTTCACACTTGAAGGATTTCCACTATTGAAGATCCCACTGGACCACCAATACAAGGACACACTTGTCCCATCTCTCGCGATGCCGCAACACCACCCGGAGCACACTAGCTCGCCTTGAGGCCGATGCTCTACAACTTCACTCAATAAGAAGATGATCACACTTGATCAAAAATCGCTCACTTGCACAATCCTAGAACCAATATGTAGATGAAGAATTATGGGATTGTGTAGTGCAAAAGCTAGAGAGAAGTAGAGGTAAAGACTTCAAATGGGTGTCTAGAAATTTAGGGCTTTTGGAGAGAAAATCTTTTCTAAATGAAAGCCTTTTGAAAACTTGTAAATCTTTTGAAAATCTCTTGTAAAAATGATCTTGATTGTTGTGTTATCATCTTGAAGTGACCTCCTATTTATAGGGGTCAAAAACAGCTTCAGAGATCCGTTTGGATCAAATCCCAAAAGAAAATCTGTCAGAAAATAGAGCTGTTGGAGTCTGTCAGAAAATCTGACAGCAGCCGGTCGACCGGGACGGTCGACCGCCAACGGTCAAAAATCAGACCGTTGGGGATCTACGGTCGACCGCCCGGTCGACCCAAACAACCCGAGAGCACTGCACAGTGCTCGGTCGACCGAGACGGTCGACTGACACGACATGCACAGAATTGTGCGCGCCGGTCGACCGGGACGGTCGACCGGTTTCTGTCAGTTCTAAAAAATCAGAACTTCCAGAAACCAGAAACCTGGTTTTTTGGAAAAGGTCTTGGATTTGAAGTTTTGTATCTTGTAAAACTTAGAGTGTGAGCCTATGTCTCTACTCTAATAAGTTTGAAACATTTTTATAAAAACTTCTTTGATAAAACTTGTTTTTCCAAATAAATGTTTTTCCAAAAACTTAAACTATTTTCCAAAAACTTAATCTAAACATGTTAACTCTAAATTGAAAATAGAAATTAAAAATCTTTTTGAAGTCATGAACTAAATTAAAATGTGTGTGTAGGTGGTAATCCCATAACTCTACTTCTAACATCTAGGTTTTGACAAAATATCTAAATGAAAAATACAAATACAAATCTTGGTATTCTTCATAGTCTTGATCTTGACTTGGTCTTTACTTCATCGTCTTGTTCCGAAGCTTTATATTGTGCTTGGCTTGGGAATGCAAATCTTTGGCGAACTCCAAACTTGTGAGTCTTGATTGTGGAGCCGTCAAATCAACCTATTTTAACCTGAAATGCTTTAAACACAAATTGTTAAATACATAACTAGATATGTTTTGTTATCATCAAAATATCCATCAAGATATAGGGCTAATGGCCTTTGGGCCAACAGATAATAGAGAGTGATTGAGGAATAGAAGTAAGAGAAAGAGAGAGTAATGGAGAGAAAGAGGGAAGGGGAAAAGAAACGAGAGTGAGGGAGATGGTCTGACCGGCGGCGCAAGGCACGGCGGTGGTGCCACTAGGCCAGCCGCATGACCAGAGAGAGGAAGGAAAAGGGTATGTATAGTGTAATGCCCTGCCCTGATAGATACGGAGAAGCTACTGCGACGTATATACGCAGGACGAAAATATCCTCACAAATATACGTTAAGCATCAGTACAGATGAATATCAGAGTACGGAAATAGGTAGTGTATATACATTTTAACATAAAGAGTACAACATACAAAGTTATCACAAAGCGTGATATAATATTACACGTACATTACATCACGACAAGGTACAAAAGTAAGATTTACAATATGTACAATATAAAAGATGCTCACGAGCCAAGAGCGAATCCGCAAACTAGTAGGAAGAGTCAGGAACAGAAGGAGCTGGGACCAGTCAGCCTGCTCCGAGAGGTAAGCTTGATCTTCGGTGGACCGCTCCACTTCAATACAAACTTCATAACCTAAACATGCAAGTCCAGGGGAGTTTGAATCTCCCCAACGAGTGGCCAAGTGAATGCCAAGTAACGTACAAAGATAAGTACATGTGTTCGATAAATTCAAATCAGAAAGTATACATCAAAAGCTGTGGGGTGAGTCTAGGCATAACAAGCATGCAAGGAAAGCATAAAGCCAATAAAATCAATGGGTCATGACAAATCTTATAATACTGATGACAACATTTTATTATTATTAATTACTCATCCTACCTATATGTCTAGTGATCATACATATATTTTGTATTCTTTTTATTACACTCCTACATTTATTGTGTAATAAATCTGCTAATTTCCTTGTCTTAAATATCTATTCTGCAGAAGATAATAATGAAGAGAAAGAGGATTAAACCAAATAAATACAAGTTAAAATCAGATATAACTGGCTCTATTTGGTTAGCTGAGGATGATCCCAGATCAAGTTAGAACAAATCAAAGATTTGGGCAAATGTTCAGTTGAAGATCAGAGCAAATCAGAAAGATTACACCAAATAAAAATCGGTAAAATTCAGATTTCTATAAATCTATTTTGGTTAGCTAAAGATCAACTGAGGATAATATCAAATACAGAGAGATAAATGGATAGAGAGAAGATCAACGGATGAGATGAAGCAAGTTTGACTCAGATTCTGACTGGATTTATTTGAATCATAACTTTCGCTACTGAATCTCAAATCTAATGATTCAAGATGATTCAGAAAGAAGACTTACAGGGCTACAACTCTTATGTTGATCACTATTTCTAATTCTATAATTTGATAAGTGATATTCAGCAATCAACACGCCAACAAACTGCAGATCAGAACTGAATATCCACATCAAATCAAGTTTGGAGATAAGGGGAGGATTCAAATTCAAAAATAGCCAGCTTTCCCTATCTTCATACTCCTCTAACCTCTGCATTTCTTCTATAAATACCTGCAATCTCAAAGGCAAGGGGAGCACCATCTCAGAGAGAGAGCTTTACTTTAGATTTTTCTTTTCTTCTTCAATGTAATTTTTATTTTTCTTTTATTTTTCATTTTAGCTTAGGTTAGAGAGAGTTACATGATTAAAAGAGAGGAAGAGTTATTGTAGAGTGACACTATTGTAATCTTTTCTTCTAGAAGCTAATATTGAAGGTGACAATCAATGGAGGTTTCCCACTTTTCTTCATTGTGCTCGATCTCGCCGAAGCCTTGCTTTCCTTTATTCTTTCTATTACTTTGCTTTACTCCATACTAAGGTAAGTTTCATTATGGTTCAACAGTAGAGGTAAATATTTTTCTTTTATTTCTTTTTTATTTTTGATTTTTGCATCAACACTTTTTTTATCTCTTTTTGTTTCTTTTTCTTTTATAATTAAAATAAAACTAAACCACCATCTCTTCTTCTACCATCTTCTTCTTAACTTAACTTAATATTTTTATTTTCTTTTTGTAAACTGAGAAGATAAGTGTTAACTAGTTTTTGTAAATTAAAAGAAGAAATTTACATAACGCTTCCATCGCTGTCCCTCCCTATGGATCACGACCCGTTAGCCCTAGGCTACATGGTAGAATTGAGGACCTAGCACTGTTCTAAATTTCTGTATTTTTTTTGTGCAGGTTTGGCTCGATCATCTAGGTATGTGTACTAGCGTCCTAACACATATACATCAACATCGAGTAAGCCAAGGATATTATTGGAAACAAATGGGGGTGTCAACGAATAATGTTTACAGTGGGTCTTATGCATACCCGGGACCACCTCTCAGGATATTCCATTACTGGTGTGCGAAACCTACCACGAGGCATTATCGGATGCCCTTTCAAGATGGTACCATGAGGTAGGGAGCCAGCGCTCCCCTCGGTTACCTGAAGACCCTCAGGTCAAACCGAAAGTTTTGTTGCACAACATACCTAATACTACTATAAACACAAACACATATTGATATCCATCTGTTTCCCCCCATAACCAATGTAAGTTGTTCATTTTATTACTGGTTATTAGGTAATCATCAATTTACAGGAATACCAAGAGTAGGTCATGTTCAGGAGGTTCAGGAGTACAGGAGGATAATTAGGAGATCAAGTATTCTATTCCCATTATGTGATGATCATTAATCAAGAGTTAAGCATGGCATGTGTCAGATATCAATATGTAGATGTAAGGTGGTAGCATGGTAAGTGTAAACATATCAAACATGTGCATGGCAAGCGATAAAGTAATAGCTAAGCATAATCAAGCGA
Source organism: Agave tequilana (assembly GCA_038442645.1). Taxonomy (NCBI): domain Eukaryota; kingdom Viridiplantae; phylum Streptophyta; class Magnoliopsida; order Asparagales; family Asparagaceae; genus Agave; species Agave tequilana. Next base: position 212,250 of record JAVJIF010008349.1, on the reverse strand, counting down.
ACTGAGCAAGCTAGAGGTACGAACAGCGAACAGTATTTAGTCACTGAAGCGCTTGGTGAGTCTAAAATCTGGCAGCATCTCGCCTAGACGAGTTTAGTGAATAAAGCGCTGGGCACTAAACATGCCTATCAGGCGATGCTGAAACGGAACTAGCCTTTTAATAAACCTCAGAGATGTTAAACCCGAAGGATGAGCAATACGGGGGTGTAGCTAAACCGTGCATGAAGAGGTTTATGCAATTAAGCTCGACTCGCAGCCACACGGTGTAACTAGTAAAACCCAAGGATTCGAGCAAGGTGGGAATGTAGTAAGTCGCGCCTGACGAGGCTACGCAATTATGCACAGATCGCAGCCACACGACTTAACTAGGCTCCTGGTGAAGCTAGAAACCCGAAAATTTAAATTCCAAAAGCTAAATTAAAATCGCAGAACGGTTAAGCCCTGAGGCTGTTAGTACCTGCAGAAGATGTTTGTGTCACACATGTAAAAATATAGTATCATCTACCCTATTACAAGTATTATAGTACATCGACAAAATACAAGTCACGATATGTCCACAGATTACAACTCATAATAATCTATGAAAATACAAATACAAGCACAATACACCATCGAAGCGGGGTATCCAAGAAAGCGATAAACATTCGCTTTAACATGGGAAAACACTCGCCTAATAACAAACACGATGGTAAAGCCGGGAACTCTGGAAAGCTACACGCGCGATCTTTCAAGCAGGAAAATACACAAGGCAAGTGGGGGCTTGGCCTCTTGGAGAGGGCTGGACCTAGAGAGGGTACGCCACCTCTTGGTGGTGGCCTAGGTGGTGGTGGCCATGAGGAGAGGGAGGAGATGATGAAGGTGAAGGTGTTGGAGTTGATGGTGTTGTTATTTGGTAGTGGAGATGAATTTTGAAGGAGATTTCAAAAGGAGCTTGTAGGAGATGACGATGATGGTGATGTTGGAGGTAGAAATAAAGGTGATGGGGTGGTGTGGTGATGGTGGAAGTGAAGAAGGTGGTGGTGGAGAAGAATAAAAGAGGTGGTGGTGGAGATGGAGGATTTGTAGTGGTGGTGGTGATGTTGTTGAAAATGGTGAAGATGTCGCTGGAATAGTCATCGGAATGGTCACTGGAGATGTCGTCGGTATAGAGGGGGTCAACCCTAGGCTTAGGGTGGTGTCCGACCTAGGTGGAGATGGAGTGGGGATAGTTTGATGGAAGGATTGTTGGTGGTGTTGTTTTGAAGGAGATGATGTAATTTTGGTTGAGTTTTGGAGTTTGTGGTGGATTAAATGGAGATAGAGGAGGAAGAAGATGATGGTGAAGTATATTGTAGGTGGTGGTGTTGTTGAAGTTGTAGTGAAGATGAAGAAGTTAGTGGTCTTAGGGTTTTGATGGACGAATGAAAGTGAAAGCAGAAGGAAATGGAGTTGTTTTTGGAGTTAGAGTTTAAAGGAGAAGAGAAAGGATTATGCTAGGGTTTTTTTTTATGAAATGGGGATGGGAGAGGGATTTATGTCCAGCCAAGTTGATAGGAGATGAGCGATAAGTGTATTGAGATATTTTGAAGGAGATATTTTGGTGGAATGTAGTAAAATGTTTTAGAAGGATGGAGAAGGTTTAGAATTTGGTGGAAGGAAGGAAAAAGAAAAAGAAAAGGGAAAGGGAAAAGAAGGAAAAAAAAAGAATTAGAAGAAAAATAAGAAATAATTGGAATAGTGGAATCCCTAGGTTTAGTAGTGGATGCGGAAAAGTTTCAGAAAAATACCAGAATCGCTCAAAAATCAAGCATCTCAGAAAGCTTTCCAAAAATTCTCAAAAATTAAGAATATTATATGAGTATCATGGTGAAATAGGATTTAAAAAATTCAATCCCGTTTTTACATTTTAAAATACTGGAATCAATCGTCAATACTGGTCGACACCGAATCTGGTAGGATTTTGATAAATTCAGAAAAATCCCAAAAAATGCATTAAGATAGTAAATATTATTCTAAGAAAAAAATGTGAAAGTGGTTTTCAAAAATTTGACTTCGTTTGTAATTTAAAATTTCAACAATAATCAACGGTACGGATTAATACCGATTTCTAGAATTTTTATAGAAATAATTCAGAAAATTTTCAAAAAATCATGATAAACTCAAATATTGTAAAGAGTGATTGAAACTAAAATCAATCAAATCTAACAACCATAGGGGTCAAATCAAGCTGTACAGCTATACAGCATAAATAAATCTGAGAAAATAAAAAAATACGTTTGAAAAATCAGGATACGTATCTGGGTACGTATTCCGAGGATGGGGTGTTACAATCCATCCACTTTATAAAAATTTCATCCTCGAAATTTTGATAAGGGGATGGGAGGCAGGAAGAGATAGGGATATGGAATTTTACCAACTATGATGTAAATAGTTAAGGGTAACACTCACGAATAATATCCTCTTGTTCCCACATAGCTTCTCCTGGAGCATGCCTACTGCAAGAAATCAGTACTAATGGTATTGCCCTATTCTTCAGGGTCTTGACACTCCTGTCTAGAATGGCCTTCAGCTACCTTTTATAGGATAAATCTGGCTGTAGTTCTAGTTCTGAGTGATGTAGAATATGACTCTCATCCTTGACATACTTTCTGAGCTGTGATATATGAAAAACATTATGTACCCCTTCCAATGATGGCGGTAATGCCAATCGGTAAGTTACATCTCCCACAAGATCTAGAATGTCGAATGGGCCAATGTATTGTGGACTAAGTTTCCCGCGAGTATCGAACCAGATTACCCCTTTTGTTGGCGATATCCTTAAAAATACATAATTGCCTGTTCTGAATTCCAATGGTCTTCTGCTAGCATCTGCTCAACTCTTCTATCAGCTCTGCACTGCCCGGAGGTAATTTCTGATAACTCTGACCTTTTCTCTTGTCTAAACTAAAACATCTGGTCCCATGAGTCTTCTTTCGTCGACTTCATCCTAACATATTGGCGACCTGAATTTTTTGCCATATAACACTTCAAATGGAGCCATCTTGATACTGGCCTAATAGCTATTATTATAAGAAAATTCTATCAAATGAAGATAGTCTTCCCATGACCCTTTGAATTCTATCATGTAGGATCGTAACATGTCTTTAAGAATTTGGATAGTTCATTCAGAATGCCCATCTGTCTGAGGATGATATGAAGTACTGGACTTCAGACGAGTTTCTAGGTTTTGTTGGAGACTTTCCCAGAAATGTGATTGGAATCTTGTGTCTCTATCTGACACGATGCTAACTGGAACTCCGTGCAGATGATTTGTTTCCTTAATATATTTATCTGCAAGAACTTTTGTTGACTGACCTATATCAAATGGTAAGAAGTGAGATAATTTGTGAGGCGGTTGATGATTGCCCATACTGCAGTGTTACCCTTAGGACTGCGGGGTAGAGCTTTGACAAAATTCATAGTAATATGTTATCACTTCCATTTGGGTATGGGTAATGGTTGTAGAAGTCCCAATTCTCTGATATTCTATCTTTATCTGCTGACAAATCAAGCACTTGACCACATATTGGGCTATCTCTCTTTTAATAATATTCTACCAAAAGTTTGTTTCAACTCTTGATACATTTTAGTTCCTCCTGGATGCATGGAATAAGCCGAACTGTAAGCTTTTACCAAGATTTTCTGTCAAACTTCCCCTTGTGGTACACAGATTCTATTACCAAAATAAAGTGCACCATCCGAATGAATGCGGACATCAGTCCTTAATCCAGTTTCTACTTGAGCTCTGAATTTCTGTAATCTGGGGTCTTCCTTTTGTGCTTCTTTAATTTCATCTGTCAGTGTTAGCTGAATCTGAAAAGTCATTAACTGACCTAGTCGCCAGTTTCTTGTACTAGCATTAAGTCCAATTTAATGATTTCCCAAAGTAGTTCCTTCTGTTGAGTGAGTTGTACTAGCACTTTGTTCTCCGATTTTTTGCTCAAGGAATCTGGTACTATATTGACCTTGCCAGGATGGTATTGCTTGTCTATGTTGTAGTCTGCCATCAATTCATCCACCGCCTTTGCCTCATGTTCAGTTCTTTTTGTGTGAAAATATACTTAAGACTCTTTTGATAGGTATAGATCAATACCTTGTCCCCCAGAAGATAATGTCTCCAGATCTTCAACGCTAATATTACCGCCTCTAGCTCTAAATCATGAGTTGGGTAATTTCTCTCATATGGCTTCAATTGTCTGGATGCATAAGTTATGACATGATCATGCTGCATCAACACATCCCAGGCCCTTTCCGGATGCATAACTATGTATAACCATCCCTCCTATCCCTGAGAGAGTCTTCAAGATTGGAGCTATAATTAGTCTCTCCTTTAGTTGCTCAAATGCTATAGTACATTCCTCTGTCCATATATATATTTTCTCCCTTTCTGGTGAGCTTTGTTAATGGGGCAATAATTTTAGAGAAGTCCTGGACAAATCTTCTGTAATATTCAGTTAGTCAAATAAATTTATTTTTTGTTACTATCCTCAGAATTGGCCAGTCCTTTACTGCCTGGACCTTACTGGGGTCAACTGAAATTCCTTCTTTAGAAACCATATGACCTAAGAATCTACACAGTCTAACCAGAACTCACACTTGCTCTGTTTAGCATTAACCTGTTCTTGCTGGAGAGTCTACAATACTGTCCTTAAGTATTCTACATGTTCCCTGTCGCTCTTGGAATATATCAAAATACCGTCGATGAATATAAGGATAAACTGATCCAAATACGGCGAGAAAACCTGATCCATCAAATTCATAAAAACTGCTAGGTCATTGGTCATTCCGAAGGGCATGACTAAAAATTCATAATGACCATAGCAAGTTCTTAATGTTGTCTTCTGAATATCTTCGTTCTTCACCTTCAGTTGATGATAACTCGATTGTAAATCCAATTTAGAAAATACTCAGGCCCTATGAAGTTGATAAAAAAGATCATCAATTCTGGGTAAGGGATACTTATCTTGATAGTAACCTTGTTCAACTCTCTATAGTCTATACATAACTGCTTACCACCATCCTTCTTATTGGCTAATAAAACTAGAGCTCCTCATGGTGAAGTACTTAGTCTAATCAATCCCTATCAGAATATTTTTTTAGTTGTTTCTTTAGAATCTCTAACTCAGTGGGTGCCATTCTGTATGGAGGTTTAGATATTAGAATTGTGCCCGGAATGGTATCAATGGAGAACTCAACTGCTCTGTCAGATAGAAGTCCTGAGATCTCTTCAAAAATACATCTGGAAACTCATTCCAAAGCACTCCCTTCTTCTGAATCTCAGCAGTAGTCATCTACATCTTTCTCTTGGCAGACTTATGTTCTTCGTCAAATTGAAACTCAGCTTGATGTGAAATCTTGAAAATAAATTTTTTGTTCTGACAATCAATAACCACATAGTATTTGCTGAGCCAAGTCATGCCTAAGATCACGTCGTACCCTCTAATATCTAATACGAGCATATTTTTTGCTAATGTCTTGTTACATAATTCTACTAGGTAATCTATATAAATTCTATTAGAGATAACTATCCCATTATCAGTACTAATCTCCCACTGGTTGTCCAAACATTTAACAGGTATAGAATGCAAAGTAGTAAAACTATCTGTTATGCAACAATGGGAAGCACCAGATGAAAGATCACCTAGAGGGGGGTGAATAGGTGATTATGCTAATCTAATGAACTCAATGCGGAATTTAAAAACTAAATGCAATACACTCAAGTGCAATCAACAAGTGATGCACACACAACCAAGCCAAGCAAATATGAATGCACAATATGAATAGTTGCAAGGCACAAATTAAAGAGAGAAATAGAGAGAGAGTCAATGGATCAAGCGCAAACAACAAGATATATTTCGAGGTTCGAGCACCCAGCTCTACATCCCCGCCTTCGACACACGAAGGATTTCTAATCCACTAGCAAGTCCACAAAGAACTCTCACAAGGAGTACCCAACTCCTCTCTTTACAACCACAACCTCCTCCTTGAGGCAAGCTCCAAGCCAACAAAACAATTACCTCACAACCCGAGGGATTAGCACAAAGCAAACACAAGGATCACCTCACAACTTTGAGGGATACAACCCAAATGCATAACTTCCTCAACACAATGAGGGTAAGGTACAAAGCAAAGATTGGGTTTTTAACTTGGTGGTCTAAACAACAACCACAAACAATCTCTTTCTCCCACACAAAGATACTATAGAATAAGAAAGTAGATGTTTCTCAAGTGTGGAGAAAACCAATGGAATGGAAATCAAAATCACAAAGAAAATCCTTGGGAAAAACTGAAACAAAGATATAGATGATGAATCAAAACTCTTTTCCCAAAAACCCTTTTCTTTGAATTTCCAAACCCTAGCAAAAACACCAAATAGATTGTTCAATTTGAATCCAAAAACTTCTTTTGATTGCTGTGAAAACACCGGAGAGTAAGGAAAAATTCGCACAAAAAATCTTGGAGAAAAACTCTCACAAATGGGGTATTATAGACCACAGAAAAATATAGCCGTTGGCAGCAGAAAAAGCCAGAAATGCACTGCCGGTCGACGGCCGGTCGACCGTCCAACGGTCAAATTTTGCCCGTTGCCAGCTACCGGTCGACCGCCCGGTCGACCCAAACAAACAGAGAGCTCTGCTCTCTGACCCGGTCGACCCGGACGGTCGACCGTCCCATATCTGCCAAACATGCACAAATCTGTGCACGCCGGTCGACCGACTCGGTCGACCGACTTCAGCCAAGTCGACTTGGTCAGAAGACTAGTCGACTGGTGAAGCCTGAAACAGAAAACTAAGTTAGAAACATGTTTAAAAATTCTTTTATCTTTTCTAAAAATCACCAAAAATAGTTTTATCATTTTGCATTGATATATAAACATGTGGTAAAAAGTTTAGCTCAAATATCAATCAATATGAACTATTTTTGTGTCTTATCATTTTTACCAAAAACCAAAAACTGTATTTTCTAAAACTTGAATTTTGAATAGAAAATACGTTTTGTCCAAAACTCTTCCAAATACAAAAATATGATATTTAAACAACATTTAGGCATGATGTATATGGATATAATCCTATATACATGAAACATATATATATCCATGTTTTTGTCATTTAATTCCAAAATATGTTTTGTCAAAAATACCAAAACATAAAACACATGAATAAGTAAGTCAAAACTAAGTTTGTCTAGGAAATTAAAGCATGCATGTATATAGAACAAATCATATATACATTAAACCATGTAAACTTATTTTGATCTATCTATTCATAAAAACCAAGATCGGTTAAACCTAAAACCGAAAAACCGAACACCAATATTCAAAACATGAAACGTGTGTGTTGTGAACTTGAGCATTACCATACTATTCTAATCTTTACAATTTGGATCTAAATACAAAACTAAACTATGGTACCGATATCTTCTTATAGAGCGTAATCTCCAAGCCGACTCGATCCAAAACTCCTTGATCCACCGAGCAAGTGCTATATATGATCTTTGACGCTCGGGCTCTTGAATCAACATGTGAAAGCTTCCAAATCATCTTGTTGAAGCTAATCACTTACTAAAAACTTGATTAAAGATCTGAAACTAAAATCACAAGATTATTAGTACACATAACTACATGAGTAAATCATCATCAAAACTAGAGTGGAAGGCCTTTGGGCCAACAATCTCCCCCTTTTTGATGATGACAAAACTCATGGAGTTATATATGCATGGATTAAAGTTAAGCTTCAAAGAAGCTCCCCCTTAACTCATGCATAAACAAATAAACAATAAATAATATGCAATAAGGGCTCTTAAACATGAATGCATATAAATGCATAAACAATAAAGGTTCTAGATACCAAAGAAATGTTTAAAACAAAACCTGCTCTAGATACCAATTACAAAATATCCAATTACAAAACATGCTTTAGATATCAATTAAAATTAAACTAAATTAAACTTAATATATGCAAAAACATAAACATGCATATATACTCAAATTCTTCTCCCCTTTTTGTCAATCATCAACAAAGGGGTACAAACCAAAACAAAACAAAATCTTCTCTCTTTTTAATACAAAGAAACAATCTTCAATAAGGGGTAAAAGCAAAACCAAATCCACAAATTTTTCTTCCCCTTTTTGGTCGAAACAACGAATCAATAAAAATGATATTTTTCCCCTTTTTGTCTAAAACAAAAACAAAGTCAATAAGGGGTGACAATCAATTAGGATATCAATTGAAAATATGTCAATGAAGCATCTTGATACCAATTGAAAGTAACCAAACAAAAAAATATTGATACCAATTTTAAGCAAAAACACATGAAAAATCTTGATACCAATTTGAAATTAAACTTAATGAATTTTGAATGTCTAAACACAAATATTTTGATACCAATTGTAAATATTTTTCACTTTGAACATATGATACCAAATTTGAGTTTATCAATCATAAAGTATGGGAGAGAAAAATAATTACTAATTGAAAGACAAAATCAAATTTTCTCCCTTTATGAAATACCAACTAAAATGATGCATGGGCATGATACCAATTTAAAAGTAATCAATTGGAAAAAAGTTAAAGCTCAAGCACTAGCATAAACAAGATTTTGTGCTTAAAGATATAGGAATATAATAAGCACAAATAAAACATATATATGTATGAAAAATAGATACCAATAGAAATTGATATTCTTTGAAATGAAGCATACATACATGCAAACACATATGAGTATACAAGAAATGTCAAGATTGAAACCAATTGAAAGAATTCAATGATACCAATTGAAATAACAATAAGATCAAATGTATATCTCATATTATCTACCTCCCAATCATGGTTCAAGTTTTAAATGATTTTCATTTTAAAGGCATACATGAACATGATCTCCCATCCATCCTCCCATTGAAGGTAGGGGTTTTCAAAAATAGATTTGAAAATGTAGTATATTTGAAAATCTCTACCATAGTGAAGAATACGAACTAGTTATAGGAAAAACTTTTAGAACTAGTACGAAATGCTTCAAGCAAGGAATAAAACAAAATTATTTTTCATGAAACACATGTAAATCACATGATCACTAAACACTCAAAATCCATAAAGCTCATATCAAATTCTCTTGAAGACAAATCATGAGTAAACTAATAAAGTGAGTGTACAAGTATAATGTGACACATATCAACATGAAAATATTCAATTAGGCTCATATGAAATTCCTTGAAAACATGAAATTCATCTAAGATGTGAAATCACCAATTGAAATCATCTTAAAACAAGAAATTCATTATAAATGTGAAATCACTTAGCAAACATGAAATTTATCCAAACGATTTAAACTTTAAGGCATATGTATGTCATATACAAACTAAAGTATACATACATATCCTAAACATAATGAGTCCACAAAAGTATATGCATGAAGGCACGTGGCTCAAGGATGTACATGTATAATCAATAGTTTGGATAAAATAGACATATACATGAAGTTAAACAAATAAACACGAAATCAAGAAAAAAAATCTAAATTTTCACCAAAACTAATTTCATTTCAAGGTATTTGTATGGATTGTCAACATAATAAGTATACATACATAACCCTAAACACAATTGAGTCCATATATATATAGATTTGCATGAAAGGCAAATGACTCAAAGGGTATACATGTATATCATAAGGTTTGGCAAAATAAACTTATACATGAAATGAAAACTCATACACATAAGACAAACCTAAAAATAGGAATACAAGTTAAAATGCATGAATCATCAAAACTAGGCTATACTAGCACATTTAATGGGTACAAATTAGCAACCAAGCACAAACATATATAAAGATTTATTTGTGTCCCACTACATGTGTAAGTATAAATTCTAGTCTTAATGAAAACTAACATCTAAACAAGTAATCAAATCATTAAGCATAAAACGGGATACAAATCAATCATGAAAGACATAAAAATGATCATGAAGAATATCCACATGCTATTAGAATCAAGAAATACATAATAGCCTATAAACATCAAAAAATGTGGCAAAATTAGAAATCATACAACACAAGTTATTTATCAAAACATGAATCATTAAAACAAAAAGTCATAGTCAACCATATGATTAGTATGACAAAGACATGTGCATTAGATATATGATTAACATGATAGCTAAAACATAAAGAGAACACAAAATATGGGTCCATATTAAACATGGGTGTCTCAACAACTAATCATGTAAAGCATAAATCTAAAAAACATGGCAAATGTCATACTAATCATGAAACAATAAAACATGATTTAACAAAACAAAAATCATAAACATCTAAATGATCACTGTGCATATGCATGTGCATTAGATCTAGGGCATACATGTTAGTTTAAACAAGGTGAGAACACTAAATATAGATCCATATGAAACATGGGTGCTCAAGTAACTAAACATGTATAACACTAATCTAATCAACATGACATAAACATAAGGAACAATAAAACATGGCATGCTATAAATAGATGAACATGAAAAGCATGCAAATAAAAATGGGAGTTAGAGAATGATACCAAAACCGATGAAGGTGCATCTCTAATTCTCCAAACCACGGTGGTCCTCCCACCAAATCTCCTTGAGAGTGAAGCATCCAAATGGTTCTCTTTAGGCACGGAACGCATCCACTCCAAGGCACCAACACTCTCACGTTTTGCGAGAGCTCCCACCTACATCAAAAAGTATAGAGGTGGTCTTTGGTACCCATTTCTTTGTGGGTCCACGGGGGTTAGTATCCTTTCTAACCCAAACAAGATTAGTTGCTAAATTTTCATGATAGATACGATCATAACAAAATCTAGCAAGATGACCTTTTCGGCCACAATGTGTACAAGTGTACACATGAGCATACATGTTATGGTTGTGTTCGTGGAAAGCATGTGTATGCCGTGTAGGGTGTGCATGCAAAGATGGACCTTGTTTCTTGCGAACCAAGGTTTCCAAACGTGAATGATTCAATGTGCATTGGCTCAAAGTGGAGCCCAAACATTCAACACTTTTCTTCAAATCATTTATATCATTTTCAATAGTGGAAGATAAAGTGGAGCATGCAATAGGTGTGCAAGAAGAAGAAGAGGCTATACTAGCATGGCACACATGAGAATCAATTTCAATTTTCAAAGATTCATTTTTCTTTAAAACTAAATCCAATTCTTTTGTAATTGAATCAATTTTATTTTTCAAAACAAGGTTATCTTTTAAAACAAAATCCAATTTAGAAGATAAAACCTCATTGTTTTTCACAACATCATTACAATCATTTTTGTTTTTCAAAATCTTAATCTCATCAAGGGCAAGGTCTAGTTGAGATCTTAGTGAGTCACGTTCACTAGTGATCTCTTCCTTCTCTTGCAAAACCGATTCAAAATTAGAACACAAATCCTTTAATTCATTTTTCAAAACAAGGTTGTCCTCTTTCAAAAGATTGTGTTTTTCCAATAAATTTTCAAGCTTTTGAGCAAGTTCCAAATTTAAAGTTTGAACTTTAAAACAACCATGGCAATAGGAACTAGAGCTATCATCTATTTGAGAATCTGATTGTACCTCAAGGGAGTTATTCCCTTGGACCATGAGGCAACGCTCTTCGGACTTTTCTCTCATAGATCTCCTAATCTTGTTGATAATCCTTGGAAGCTCGGGAGACGTCAATAAGCTCCAAACTGCAAAAGCCGAGTCATAACGATCAAACACCGGTAAAAGATGTTCACTAAGAGATGCTCTAAGTGCTAATGCATTAGCCATTTTGTGCTTGCTACTATTAGGGAATGATTCCATAGTGGAGGCTTGATAAACTAGATGTCCTAGTCTTTTCAAATGGCTACTCATATTGGCCTTCCAAACATCAAGTCTAATATGGTCAAACATAGGAGGGCTATCCATGAGAGCAAACTAAATAAGTGCAAATGAACAATGCAAATGAAGATTAGCAAACCAAGATCTCACTCCTAGGTGGTTAAACCTAAATATCAGGAGCACTAGCTCTGATACCAATTGAAAGATCACCTAGAGGGGGGGTGAATAGGTGATTATGCTAATCTAATGAACTCAATGCGGAATTTAAAAACTAAATGCAATACACTCAAGTGCAATCAACAAGTGATGCACACACAACCAAGCCAAGCAAATATAAATGCACAATATGAATAGTTGCAAGGCACAAATTAAAGAGAGAGATAGAGAGAGTCAATGGATCAAGCGCAAACAACAAGATATGTTTCGAGGTTCGAGCACCCAGCTCTACATCCCCGCCTTCGACACACGAAGGATTTCTAATCCACTAGCAAGTCCACAAAGAACTCTCACAAGGAGTACCCAACTCCTCTCTTTACAACCACAACCTCCTCCTTGAGGCAAGGTCCAAGCCAACAAAACAATCTCCTCACAACCCGAGGGATTAGCACAAAGAAAACACAAGGATCACCTCACAACTTTGAGGGATACAACCCAAATGCACAACTTCCTCAACACAATGAGGGCAAGGCACAAAGCAAAGATTGGGTTTTTAACTTGGTGGTCTAAACAACAACCACAAACAATCTCTTTCTCCCACACAAAGATCCTATAGAATAAGAAAGTAGATGTTGCTCAAGTGTGGAGAAAACCAATGGAATGGAAATCAAAATCACAAAGAAAATCCTTGGGAAAAACTGAAACCAAGATATAGATGATGAATCAAAACTCTTTTCCCAAAAACCCTTTTCTTTGAATTTCCAAACCCTAGCAAAAATACCAAATAGATTGTTCAATTTGAATCCAAAAACTTCTTTTGATTGCTGTGAAAACACCAGAGAGTAAGAAAAAATTCGCACAAAAAATCTTGGAGAAAAACTCTCACAAATGGGGTATTTATAGACCCCAGAAAAATATAGCCGTTGGCAGCAGAAAAAGCCAGAAATGCACTGCCGGTCGATCGGCCGGTCGACCGTCCAACGGTCAAATTTTGCCCGTTGCCAGCTACCGGTCGACCGCCCCGGTCGACCCAAACAAACAGAGAGCTCTGCTCTCTGACCCTGTCGACCCGGACGGTCGACCGTCCCATGTCTGCCAAACGTGCACAAATCTGTGCACGCCGGTCGACCGACCCGGTCGACCGACTTCAGCCAAGTCGACTTGGTCAGAAGACTAGTCGACTGGTGAAGCCTGGAACAGAAAACTAAGTTAGAAACATGTTTAAAAATTCATTTATCTTTTCTAAAAATCACCAAAAATAGTTTTATCATTTTGCATTGATATATAAACATGTGGTAAAAAGTTTAGCTCAAATATCAATCAATATGAACTATTTTTGTGTCTTATCATTTTTACCAAAAACCAAAAACTATATTTTCTAAAACTTGAATTTTGAATAGAAAATACGTTTTGTCCAAAACTCTTCCAAATACAAAAACATGATATTTAAACAACATTTAGGCATGATGTATATGGATATAATCCTATATACATGAAACATATATATATATCCATGTTTTTGTCATTTAATTCCAAAATATGTTTTGTCAAAAATACCAAAACATAAAACACATGAATAAGTAAGTCAAAACTAAGTTTGTCTAGGAAATTAAAGCATGCATGTATATAGAACAAATCATATATACATTAAACCATGTAAACTTGTTTGATCTATCTATTCATGAAAACCAAGATCGGTTAAACCTAAAACCGAAAAACCGAACACCAATATTCAAAACATGAAACGTGTATGTTGTGAACTTGAGCATTATCATACTATTCTAATCTTTACAATTTGGATCTAAATACAAAACTAAACTATTGTACCGATGTCTACTTGTAGAGCGCAATCTCCAAGCCGACTCGATCCAAAACTCCTTGATCCACCGAGCAAGTGCTATATATGATCTTTGACGCTCGGGCTCTTGAATCAACATGTGAAAGCTTCCAAATCATCTTGTTGAAGCTAATCACTTACTAAAAACTTGATTAAAGATCTGAAACTAAAATCGCAAGATTATTAGTACACATAACTACATGAGTTAATCATCATCAAAACTAGAGTGGAAGGCCTTTGGGCCAACAATCTCCCCCTTTTGATGATGACAAAACTCATGGAGTTATATATGCATGGATTAAAGTTAAGCTTCAAAGAAGCTCCCCCTTAACTCATGCATAAACAAATAAACAATAAATAATATGCAATAAGGGCTCTAAACATGAATGCATATAAATGCATAAACAATAAAGGTTCTAGATACCAAAGAAATTTTTAAAACAAAACATGCTCTAGATACCAATTATAAAATATCCAATTACAAAACATGCTTTAGATATCAATTAAAATTAAACTAAATTAAACTTAATATATGCAAAAATATAAACATGCATATAAACTCAAATTCTTCTCCCCCATTTTGTCAATCATCAACAAAGGGATACAAACCAAAACAAAACAAAATCTTCTCTCTTTTTAATACAAAGAAACAATCTTCAATAAGGGGTAAAAGCAAAACCAAATCCATAAATTTTTCTTCCCCTTTTTGTTCGAAACAACGAATCAATAAAAATGATATTTTCCCCTTTTTGTCTAAAACAAAAACAACGTCAATAAGGGGTGACAATCAATTAGGATATCAATTGAAAATATGTCAATGAAGCATCTTGATACCAATTGAAAGGAAACAAACAAAAAAATATTGATACCAATTTTAAGCAAAAACACATGAAAAATCTTGATACCAATTTGAAATTAAACTTAATGAATTTTGAATGTCTAAACACAAATATTTTGATACCAATTGTAAATATTTTTCACTTTGAACATATGATACCAAATTTGAGTTTATCAATCATAAAGTATGGGAGAGAAAAACAATTACTAATTGAAAGACAAAATCAAATTTTCTCCCTTTATGAAATACCAACTAAAATGATGCATGGGCATGATACCAATTTAAAAGTAATCAATTGAAACAAAGTTAAAGCTCAAGCACTAGCATAAACCAGATTTTGTGCTTAAAGATATAGGAATATAATAAGCACAAATAAAACATATATATTATGAAAAATAGATACCAATAGAAATTGATATTCTTTGAAATGAAGCATACATACATGCAAACACATATGAGTATACAAGAAATGTCAAGATTGATACCAATTGAAAGAATTCAATGATACCAATTGAAATAACAATAAGATCAAATGTATATCTCATATTATCTACCTTCCAATCATGGTTCAAGTTTTAAATGATTTTCATTTTAAAGGCATACATGAACATGATCTCCCATCCATCCTCCCATTGAGGTAGGGATTTTCAAAAATAGATTTGAAAATGTAGTATGTTTGAAAATCTCTACCATAGTGAAGAATACGAACTAGTTATAGGAAAAACTTTTAGAACTAGTACGAAATCCTTCAAGTAAGGAATAAAACAAATTGTTTTTCATGAAACACATGTAAATCACATGATCACTAAACACTCAAAATCCATAAAGCTCATATCAAATTCTCTTGAAGACAAATCATGAGTAAACTAATAAAGTGAGTGTACAAGTATAATATGACACATATCAACATGAAAATATTCAATTAGGCTCATATGAAATTCCTTGAAAACATGAAATTCATCTAAGATGTGAAATCACTAATTGAAATCATCTTAAAAACAAGAGATTCATTATAAATGTGAAATCACTTAGCAAACATGAAATTCATCCAAACGATTTAAACTTCAAGGCATATGTATGTCATATACAAACTAAAGTATACATACATATCCTAAACATAATGAGTCCACAAAAGTATATGCATGAAGGCACGTGGTTCAAGGATGTACATGTATAATCAATAGTTTGGATAAAATCTACATATACATGAAGTTAAACAAATAAACACGAAATCAAGAAAAAAAACTAAATTTTCACCAAAACTAATTTCATTTCAAGGTATATGTATGAATTGTCAACATAATAAGTATACATACATATCCCTAAACACAATTGAGTCCATATATATATATATAGATTTGCATGAAAGGCAAATGACTCAAAGGGTATACATGTATATCTTAAGGTTTG
Source organism: Agave tequilana (assembly GCA_038442645.1). Lineage (NCBI taxonomy): Eukaryota > Viridiplantae > Streptophyta > Magnoliopsida > Asparagales > Asparagaceae > Agave > Agave tequilana. Next base: position 196,178 of record JAVJIF010008349.1, on the reverse strand, counting down.
GCAAAATAAACATATACATGAAATGAAAACTCATACATATAAGACAAATTCAAAAATAGGAATACAAGTTTAAAATGCATGAATCATCAAAACTAGGCTATACTAGCACATTTAATGGGTACAAATTAGCAACCAAGCACAAACATATATAAAGATTTATTTGTGTCCCACTATATGTGTAAGTATAAATTCTAGTCTTAATGAAAACTAACATCTAAACAAGTAATCAAATCATTAAGCATAAAACGCGATACAAATCAATCATGAAAGACATAAAAATGATCATGAAGAACATCCACATGCTATTAGAATCAAGAAATACATAATAGCCTATAAACATCAAAACATGTGGCAAAATTAGAAATCATACAACACAAGTTATTTATCAAAACATGAATCATTAAAACAAAAAGTCATAATCAACCATATGATTAGTATGACAAAGACATGTGCATTAGATCTATGATTAACATGATAGCTAAACATAAAGAGAACACAAAATATGGGTCCATATTAAACATGGGTGTCTCAACAACTAATCATGTAAAGCATAAATCTAATAAACATGGCAAATGTCATACTAATCATGAAACAATAAAACATGATTCAACAAAACAAAAATCATAAACATCCACATGATCACTGTGCATATGCATGTGCATTAGATCTAGGGCATACATGTTAGTTTAAATAAGGTGAGAACACTAAATATAGATCCATATTAAACATGGGTGCTCAAGTAACTAAACATGTATAACACTAATCTAATCAACATGACATAAACATAATGAACAATAAAACATGGCATGCTATAAATAGATGAGCATGAAAAGCATGCAAATAAAAATGGGAGTTAGAGAATGATACCAAAATCGATGAAGGTGCATCTCTAATTCTCCAAACCACGGTGGTCCACCCACCAAATCTCCTTGAGAGTGAAGCATCCAAATGGTTCTCTTTAGGCACGGAACGCATCCACTCCAAGGCACCAACACTCTCACGTTTTGCGAGAGCTCCCACCTACATCAAAAAGTATAGAGGTGGTCTTTGGTACCCATTTCTTTGTGGGTCCACGAGGGTTAGTATCCTTTCTAACCCAAACAAGATTAGTTGCTAAATTTTCATGATAGATACGATCATAACAAAATCTAGCAAGATGACGTTTTCGGCCACAATGTGTACAAGTGTACACATGAGCATACATGTTATGGTTGTGTTCGTGGAAAGCATGTGTATGCCGTGTAGGGTGTGCATGCAAAGATGGACCTTGTTTCTTGCGAACCAAGGTTTCCAAACGTGAATGATTCAATGTGCATTGGCTCAAAATGGAGCCCAAACATTCAACACTTTTCTTCAAAACATTTATATCATTTTCAATAGTGGAAGATAAAGTGGAGCATGCAATAGGTGTGCAAGAAGAAGAAGAGGCTATACTAGCATGGCACACATGAGAATCAATTTCAATTTTCAAAGATTCATTTTTCTTTAAAACTAAATCCAATTCTTTTGTAATTGAATCAATTTTATTTTTCAAAACAAGGTTATCTTTTAAAACAAAATCCAATTTAGAAGATAAAACCTCATTGTTTTTCACAACATCATTACAATCATTTTTGTTTTTCAAAATCTTAATCTCATCAAGGGCAAGGTCTAGGTGAGATCTTAGTGAGTCACGTTCACTAGTGATCTCTTTCTTCTCTTGCAAAATCGATTCAAAATTAGAACACAAATCTTTTAATTCATTTTTCAAAACAAGGTTGTCCTCTTTCAAAAGATTGGGTTTTTTCAATAAATTTTCAAGCTTTTGAGCAAGTTCCAAATTTAAAGTTTGAACTTCAAAACAACCATGGCAATAGGAACTAGAGCTATCATCTATTTGAGAATCCGATTGTACCTCAAGGGAGTTATTCCCTTGGACCATGAGGCAACGCTCTTCGGACTTTTCTCTCATAGATCTCCTCATCTTGTTGATAATCCTTGGAAGCTCGGGAGACGTCAATAAGCTCCAAACTGCAAAAGCCGAGTCATAACGATCAAACACCGGAAAAAGATGTTCACTAAGAGATGCTCTAAGCGCTCTAAGTGCTAATGCATTAGCCTTTTTGTGCTTGCTACTATTAGGGAATGATTCCATAGTGGAGGCTTGATAAACTAGATGTCCTAGTCTTTTCAAATGGCTACTCATATTGGCCTTCCAAACATCAAGTCTAATATGGTCAAACATAGGAGGGCTATCCATGAGAGCAAACTAAATGAGTGCAAATGAACAATGCAAATGAAGATTAGCAAACCAAGATCTCACTCTTAGGTGGTTAAACCTAAATATCAGGAGCACTAGCTCTGATACCAATTGAAAGATCACCTAGAGGGGGGGTGAATAGGTGATTATGCTAATCTAATAAACTCAATGCGGAATTTAAAAATTAAATGCAATACACTCAAGTGCAATCAACAAGTGATGCACACACAACCAAGCCAAGCAAATATGAATGCAAAATATGAATAGTTGCAAGGCACAAATTAAAGAGAGAGATAGAGAGAGAGAGTCAATGGATCAAGCGCAAACAACAAGATATGTTTCGAGGTTCGAGCACCCAGCTCTACATCCCCACCTTCGACACACGAAGGATTTCTAATCTACTAGCAAGTCCACAAAGAACTCTCAGAAGGAGTACCCAACTCCTCTCTTTAGAACCACAACCTCCTCCTTGAGGCAAGCTCCAAGCCAACAAAACAATCACCTCACAACCCGAGGGATTAGCACAAAGCAAACACAAGGATCACCTCACAACTTTGAGGGATACAACCCAAATGCACAACTTCCTCAACACAATGAGGGCAAGGCACAAAGCAAAGATTGGGTTTTTAACTTGGTGGTCTAAACAACAACCACAAACAATCTCTTTCTCCCACACAAAGATCCTATAGAATAAGAAAGTAGATGTTGCTCAAGTGTGGAGAAAACCAATGGAATGGAAATCAAAATCACAAAGAAAATCCTTGGGAAAAACTGAAACCAAGATATAGATGATGAATCAAAACTATTTTCCCAAAAACCCTTTTCTTTGAATTTCCAAACCCTAGCAAAAACACCAAATAGATTGTTCAATTTGAATCCAAAAACTTCTTTTGATTGCTGTGAAAACACCAGAGAGTAAGGAAAAATTCGCACAAAAAATCTTGGAGAAAAACTCTCACAAATGGGGTATTTATAGACCCCATAAAAATATAGCCGTTGGCAGCAGAAAAAGCCAGAAATGCACTGCCGGTCGACCGTCCAACGGTCAAATTTTGCGCATTGTCAGCTACCGGTCGACCGCCCCGGTCGACCCAAACAAACAGAGAGCTCTGCTTTCTGACCCGGTCGACCCGGACGGTCGACCGTCCCATGTCTGCCAAACGTGCACAAATCTGTGCACGCCGCTCGACCGACCCGGTCGACCGACTTTAGCCAAGTCGACTTGGTCAGAAGACTAGTCGACTGGTGAAGCCTGGAACAGAAAACTAAGTTAGAAACATGTTTAAAAATTCTTTTATCTTTTCTAAAAATCACCAAAAATAGTTTTATCATTTTGCATTGATATATAAACATGTGGTAAAAAGTTTAGCTCAAATATCAATCAATATGAACTATTTTTGTGTCTTATCATTTTTACCAAAAACCAAAAACTGTATTTTCTAAAACTTGAATTTTGAATAGAAAATACGTTTTGTCCAAAACTCTTCCAAATACAAAAACATGATATTTAAATAACATTTAGGCATGTGTATATGGATATAATCATATATACATGAAACATATATATATCCATGTTTTTGTCATTTAATTCCAAAATATTTTTTGTCAAAAATACCAAAACATAAAACACATGAATAAGTAAGTCAAAACTAATTTGTCTAGGAAATTAAAGCATGTACGTATATAGAACAAATCATATATACATTAAACCATGTAAACTTGTTTTGATCTATCTATTCATGAAAATCAAGATCGGTTAAACCTAAAACCGAAAAACCGAACACCAATATTCAAAACATGAAACGTGTGTGTTGTGAACTTGAGCATTATCATACTATTCTAATCTTTACAATTTGGATCTAAACACAAAACTAAACTATGGTACCGATGTCTTCTTGTAGAGCGCAATCTCCAAGCCGACTCGATCCAAAACTCCTTGATCCACCGAGCAAGTGCTATATATGATCTTTGACGCTCGGGCTCTTGAATCAACATGTGAAAGCTTCCAAATCATCTTGTTGAAGCTAATCACTTACTAAAAACTTGATTAAAGATCTGAAACTAAAATCACAAGATTATTAGTACACATAACTACATGAGTTAATCATCATCAAAACTAGAGTGGAAGGCCTTTGGGCCAACACCAGGATCAAAGAGAGCTAAAACAGGTTTGGAGTGCACCGTAATCTTACATGTTATTACTTCTTCAGAAGTTTCGGCCTCTTTCACTGTTAAGTTGGAGGCTTGTCCCCTTTCGCGACCTGCTGTAGTTCTGGTTCCCCTTTGGACTGGGCAAAAAACCTGCTATCATTGAGGAAGAGGGGCCCTCCTAACCACTGGTCCTGGGTTCCTTTGTCCGATGGGTGCTAGAGATGCTGGTAAATACCAGTTTATTACCCCCGTTCTCTTATGGGGATAACCTTCTATTGTGTGATCACCGGAACCACATGCCAGGCATAACTCATTTGCCCAACGATAATTTTTTTGAAAGTGACCTGGTTTCTGCAAATAATTACAAGCAGGAAATGGTTGAGTTATCTGGGGAGGGACTGGTCGAAATGGTCATCTAATCATTGGGACCTTTGCAGCTCTGACTGGATCTCCTCTGCCCAATTGCTGAAATGGCCTCTTCATAGCCTTGTTCCTTATCTGGTTAAGATTCTTTTTCTCCAGTCCTCGCTCCACCTCCCGAGCCATAGTGAGGACCTGGAAATATGTTTTCAGCTTTTGGGGATCAATAGTACTTGATATCCATTTGTAATTCCTACTGAAATCTGTTTGCCCACTTCTCTTCGTCAATCACCATATACTGAGCAAAATGACTCAGCCTTAAGAATTCAGTAGCATACTCGTCGACGATTTTATTGCTGAAGTCAGATAAACTGTTCTTCCATCTCCTTCTGAGCTGTGGCAGGGAAAACCTATTATAAAAGCTTTTAGAGAACTGGTCCCAAGTGGTGAGTTTATTCAGTCTCGTTAGCCACCATGCCCTGGCTACATTTTTCAATTGAATTTTAGCAACCTCTACGGGTTCTCTTCTGGGACCCATACCGCTTTCAAAAGATCTATGACATCAATCATCCATTGCTCGGCATCAAGTGGTCTCTCTTCTCCTATGAATATCGCTGGCTATTGATTAGTCGCTAATGTTGCATATTAAATATCATATTTCCATACTTATTTTAGAATAAAAGCCTGCATTGTCCTAATTAAATGCTAATTTTATTTGCAGGCCCATTCTTCAAGGAGATGAAGAGAAATGAGCCCAAAGCCCACTAAAATTCTGAATTAAATCAGAATTAATTCACACACACTGAATCAGGGCAAAATTAAGAGGTTGAAAACTGGTTGAGAAGAATCCTCTCAGAATCGATCGGTTAAAGCAAAGATCAAGCAAGTTTGATTCAGATTCTGACTGGATACATTTTAGTATTCGAATCATAACTTTTGCTACAGAATCTCAATTCTGATGATTCAAGATGATCCAGAAAGCAGACTGACAGAGCTACAAGTCTTATGTTGATCATTATTTTTAATTCTATCATTTGATAAGTGATATTCAGCAATCAACAGGCCAACAAACTACAGATCAGAACTGAATATCCACCTCAAATCAAGTTTGAAGATAAGGGGAGTTCAAAAAATTGCCAGATTTACTTATCTTCATACTCCTCTACCCTCTCCATTTTCTCCTATAAATACCTGCACTCAAAGGCAAAAGGGACGACCATGCAGATTAGGATTTTAGACTAGTTTTTCTTAAATATCATATTTCCATACTTGTTTTAGAATAAAAGCCTGCATTGTCCTAATTAAATGCTAATTTTATTTGCAGGCCCATTCTTCAAGGAGATAAAGAGAAATGAGCCCAAAGCCCACCAAAATTCTGAATTAAATCAGAATTAATTCACACACACTGAATCAGGGCAAAATCAAGAGGTTGAAAACTGGTTGAGAAGAATCCTCTCAGAATCGATCGGTTAAAGCAAAGATCAAGCAAGTTTGATTCAGATTCTGACTGGATACATTTTAGTATTCGAATCATAACGTTTGCTACAGAATCTCAATTCTGATGATTCAAGATGATCCAGAAAGCAGACTGACAGAGCTACAACTCTTATGTTGATCATTTTTTTAATTCTGTCATTTGATAAGTGATATTCAGCAATCAACAGGCCAACAAACTACAGATCAGAACTGAATATCCACCTCAAATCAAGTTTGAAGATAAGGGGAGTTCAAAAAATTGCAAGATTTACTTATCTTCATACTCCTCTACCCTCTCCATTTTCTCCTATAAATACTTGCACTCAAAGGCAAAAGGGACGACCATGCAGATTAGGATTTTAGACTAGTTTTTCCATTTCTTAGTTTAGGTTTTTCTTTTTCTTTTTCATGTAATTGTAATTTTCATTTATGTAAATAAGAGGAGATCAGACTTTCATCAAAGAACAAGAATGAAGCTAGAGTTGGAGTGACACCGGTGTAAGATGAATTTCTTTTCTTTGATTGTTATGAGATCGAATCGATGTTTTCTCTTTGTATGTAGTTTCTTTTAGTCTTCTTCTTCTTTTCTATTTTACCTTTCTTTTTGGTCCAACTGTATTCCAAGTGAGTCTAAAAGCATCGAAAGAGCCTTGCCTTTGCGAGTGCCACCGATAGCTCATGACGATGGAATTGTGAGTCTCTCTGTATCATTTCATGCTTGCGTATCTTGATGATGTAATGTGGAAGAGACCAACACTCGACTCTTATGGGCGATGCGCTGAATGCCTCCAATTCAAGGTAACATCGTAGCTAAGAACTCAAGGTAAGCTTTTGGTGAAAAGAAGGTAAGTTTTATTTCTTTTCTTTCATTTCTATAAATTAAATCACTTTCACCATCTCTTTCAAATCATTTCTTTCTCCACTTCATTTGTACATATTCGCTTCATTGTTTTCTGATTTTTCCAACTTCTCATTCTACCACTTTCTTCTTAACTTTAACTATAATTTTCTTTTTTTTCATTTTTATAACTTTAAAACAGAGAAGAACTTTCGCTTATTTTTATAACGATTTCAATAAAACTGTAAACGCTTCTATCGCAAAACCCTCCTTGTGGATCACGACCCGCATAGCCACTTGCTATAGTGGAAGAATTGAGCACTTGCACATATTTGTTTTAAGTTCTGTAATCTTGTATTTTTTGTGCAGGTTTAGCCTCAATTAAATTTTGGCGCCGTTGCCGGGGAGGGTAAAACGGTTTTTATTGAAATCTGAATTTTTATTGCAAATTTTTTAGAACTAAACGAATTTTCTTCTCTGTTGCAGGTTATAGGGCAAGCAAAGCAGAAAATTATTATTGCAGTGACATACAAGTGGCCTTGGGCCTCTGCTCCAAAAAGCAGAGATCAAGGGCCCTCTGAATTGCTGCGTTTCCACGGCAAAAGCCGCGGATCCGCGGCAAGGACGAGTTGACTACTAACAGCTTTTTGCAGGGCTGCTTAGTTTACAAATTCTAGTTTGCTGCAACTTTAATTTTTCTTATATGCCATAACATAAGCCTGCTAATAATCAACAGTAAAATATTTGTTGAAAAGATAAAAAATTGATTAGACATTTGCATTTTAGGCACGTGTCTTTTTAATTCCTTTATTTTTTACTGTTGAAGAGTGCTGGAGCAAGGTACGTATGCATTGCATTTAGCATAGGACTCACTTCTTGGTTGATTTATATCGCTTTGAGTGAATCTTACATATCTTGTACACTTGCACAAATTGATCTTAAGGGCACTAACCCATTAACAAGATAAGGTGGGGATTTAATCACCCTTCCTTAGCCCAAAAATCACATTTCAAGCACTCACTAACCCAAGCCTAAGTAAAATTGAGTAGACGTTGGCCCTAGGGACATCTCGGACTCAATTAGGAGATTATCCTAAGGGGGAAAAATGTTGGAATCTAACTCCTGCAAAATCAGTGTCTAGGAAAGGGATTGAGGGCCGAAAGCCCGAAGGTTGGTGGTTATTTAATTAAGGAACGTCTTTGACGGAAAACCTCCCACCAACCTTGCCCTGACCTGGCGATTAGCTTGTAGTTAAAGTCTACATTAGACCTCCTGTGGACAGTCTAACCAGTTAGGAGTCGTCTAGGTCCTAAGTCTACCCTAACTTAGGCTAGAATTTTTCTTTTTTGTTTATTTGTTTGTTTTTCTTTGTTTGTATTCTATTGTGTGATATGGACTATAATAATAATTTTTCAACTACAATAATAATCCATATTACACACCGACTTCATTTTCGGATATTACCAACCCGGCATATCATAACTTTGACCAACCTAGTGTGCCAGATTGGTCTTATCCGAATCAATATGACCCATACCCCCCATCTAATAACTATAATTTCCATAATGATTTCAACTCTTCACCGAGTCAGTGGGGATTCACCTCCCCCGAGCATAATTTTCAACCACTTTGCCCTCCTTCTCCACCCAGTCCATATTATGTTCAAGATTCATACTCAGTTCCACCCGTCCAAAATAGGAAACCATCAATTATGGAAATGAGTATGCGTGAGTCCAAACACAAATCCCAAAATCTGATGGACTCACAATTTCACTACCACTTCCAAGACAATTCTTCATCTTTTCATCAAAACAATGAACCTATCAACTATGAAAAGATGCTTGAAGCCATGACTCAGGCTCAAAACACTCGTAATCGTGACATAGATATGATGGTCGAATCTCTACGTTCCCACCGTCCTGATGTCACTAACTATTCTGTTAGAGCCGAAGAGTCATGTAGTTTTGGAAATCAAGATTCCATTTCAGAACAACCATGTGAACTTGCCCAAACTCCAAATTTTGAAAAAGATATTGATAGTTTAGCAAGTTATCCTTTTCCTGAAATAGAACTTGAAAATGATTATGATCCTGAACCCCAACTTAGTGATTCAATTCTATTTCCTGATTCGATTATGACTCCGGTATCTTCACCTGACTTCAATCTTTTTCCGGAGTCAACATTGGATCCTGCACCAATTCATAAAGAAATTGAATCACCCATCTTTGAGGATCATGTTGAACTTGACCAACTTTACAATTTTGAAAATCCCATAGATAAATTGGCAAGTTCTCCATTTTTTGATATTGAACTCAATGAGATATGTGACCTAGATTCTCAAATCTGTGATCAAGTTTAACTTTCTGAATCAATATTGACTCCTGTTGTGTTACCAAACTTGAGTAATGTTTTAGAGTCAGTTTTGATTCCTCCACCTATCATTCCTGAACTGGAATCACCCACATTAAGTCACATTCCATTGTTAGATAATACATGTGGACTAGAGTTTCAACTTCTTGACTTGGACCCGCTTCTTGAACCAATTTCGACTTCTGAACCTTTACTTGACTTAAGTCACCTTCCTGAGTCGGTATTAGTTCCTGCCCTTCCTGAGTCCAAGTCAACTGTTCTATCATTTCATACTCCATTCTGGGAAGAGGTGGTTGACAAATTTGACTCCGAAATTAATTATGGAATATGGAAATTAGATGGGTCAAATATTTAATAAAAATCCTTCATGGATATATCTTTTTAATGGGTTATATTAAAGATAGTGCTGGTGGGTTCCTTCGAGACCCAAGAAAAGTTGATTGGGCCGCGTTTCGTGGACCAATCAGACCACCACCGGAACCACCACCTTAAGGTAACTTTCCTTCCCTGTCGTCTTTTTCATGCATCTATGCATTAATTCATACATTGAGGACAATGCATGAGATAGGTGTGGGGGAGGGTCTAACATAACTTTTATTTTTCTTTAAAATAAAAAAAAATTAACATTTTTCTTTACTTTTAAAAACTTTTTGAAAAATAGAAACAATATTTTGACTTATTTTTGTAAGAAATTACGTTAATTTTAAGGAATAGGAAAATCCAAATTAGGATTTCCTATACTTGGTCAAAATAAGATTATTTGTTTGATTTTTAGAGTTAGGAAGATAATTTGTCAAAGTAATTTGGTCTTGATCTTTACCTTGATGAAATATGCACACTTCATACACTTACACACTTAGGGTTCAAAAACAAAGATTCTTATGCCTTATAAAAAAAAGAAAAAAGAAAAACAAGTCTAATTATTGATTAGCTAGGTGCTTTGGCCTAAGCAAGCCTTAGTATTTATGCGAAAGATGATTAGACAAGTTATATATAAAAAAAAAAAGAATATATATACAAACAAGTCTAATTATTGATTAGCTAGGTGCTTTGGCCTAAGCAAGCCTTAGTATTTATGCGAAAGATGATTAGATAAGTTTGAAAAGAAAAATCCTCTGATTAAGCTGGGTATTTGTGCCTAATAAAGCATAAGTATTCACGCCTAAAAGAGGTTCATATAATAAAATCCTTAGTTTTGTGGCCTTGTTTGCTCGAGTCCTTAAGTCCAAGGGGTGTCTTCTCACCTGGTGCCCTAAGACCGTCTGGTTTGGGAGTCATCGATTAGAGGCTCGTTACATGGGCAGATTAGAAAGCCTAAACTAAGAAATAATACCACCAAAAAAAATATATATATATGTATATAAATAAATAAGGCATAAGAGTTAGAGTTAATGAACCCTTAGTCAAAATTTTCACAATCACAAGTGCATATGACTTAGGGTAAAGTAATAGACTAGATGAGAAGTACAATTTGACTCCTTACTTTAATTTGATAATAAATTTTTGAATAGAGACTAAGTTTAGGAATGAAAAATTAAGTTTTCCTATAACTTATAGATTGCTTAGATCTTACAATTATATGCCAAATATTTTTCTCTTTCAAAATGCTTTTCGAAAATACTAACTCTTTGTTTCCCTTTCTTTATGGATTTTGTGGGTGTAATCCGCTGAAAACCCTCACGAGACAAAACTCGTCCTCTAGGGGAAACCTAGAGGTTTAACGGCTTGTTGCACATGCTCAGTGCAATCGCGCGACCTGCGAAAGTGGTATAATAATCCTTAGTATAGTTTAGTTGTTTTGCTCGAGGACGAGCAAAAGATAGGTATGGGGGTGTGATTAGTCTCTAATGTTGCATATTAAATATCATATTTCCATACTTATTTTAGAATAAAAGTCTGCATTGTCCTAATTAAATGCTAATTTTATTTGCAGGCCCATTCTTTAAGGAGATGAAGAGAAATGAGCCCAAAGCCGACCAAAATTCTGAATTAAATCAGAATTAATTCACACACACTGAATCAGAGCAAAATCAAGAGGTTGAAAACTGGTTGAGAAGAATCCTCTCAGAATCGATCGGTTAAAGCAAAGATCAAGCAAGTTTGATTCAGATTCTGACTGGATACATTTTAGTATTCGAATCATAACTTTTGATACAGAATCTCAATTCTAATGATTCAAGATGATCCAGAAAGCAGACTGACAGAGCTACAACTCTTCTGTTGATCATTATTTTTAATTCTATCATTTGATAAGTGATATTCAGCAATCAACAGGCCAACAAACTACAGATCAGAACTGAATATCCACCTCAAATCAAGTTTGAAGATAAGGGGAGTTCAAAAAATTGCCAGATTTACTTATCTTCATACTCCTCTACCCTCTCCATTTTCTCCTATAAATACCTGCACTCAAAGGCAAAAGGGACGACCATGCAGATTAAGATTTTAGACTAGTTTTTTCATTTCTTAGTTTAGGTTTTTGTTTTTCTTTTTCATGTAATTGTAATTTTCATTTATGTAAATAAGAGGAGATCAGACTTTCATCAAAGAACAAGAATGAAGCTAGAGCTGGAGTGACACCGGTGTAAGATGAATTTCTTTTCTTTGATTGTTATGAGATCGAATCAATATTTTCTCTTTGTATGTAGTTTCTTTTAATCTTCTTCTTCTTTTCTATTTTACCTTTCTTTTTGGTCCAACTGTCTTCCAAGTGAGTCTAAAAGCATCGAAAGAGCCTTGCCTTTGCGAGTGCCACCGATAGCTCATGACGATGGAATTGTGAGTCTCTCTGTATCATTTCATGCTTGCGTATCTTGATGATGTAATGTGGAAGAGACCAACACTCGACTCTTATGGGCTATGCGCTGAATGCCTCCAATTCAAGGTAACATCGTAGCTAAGAACTCAAGGTAAGCTTTTGGTGAAAAGAAGGTAAGTTTTATTTCTTTTCTTTCATTTCTGTAAATTAAATCACTTTCACCATCTCTTCCAAATCATTTCTTTCTCCACTTCATTTGTACATATTCGCTTCATTGTTTTCTGATTTTTCCAACTTCTCATTCTCCCATTTTCTTCTTAACTTTAACTATAATTTTCTTTTTTCATTTTTATAACTTTAAAACAGAAAAGAACTTTCGCTTATTTTTATAACGATTTTAATAAAACTGTAAACGCTTCTATCGCAAAACCCTCCTTGTGGATCACGACCCGCATAGCCACTTGCTATAGCGGAAGAATTGAGCACTTGCACATATTTGTTTTAAGTTCTGTAATCTTGTATTTTTTGTGCAGGTTTAGCCTCAATTAGCTATAACCGTCTAAAGTCTGATATGCTGCGCGACCTTTGTTCTTTAGGAGCTTCTATCAAACCTTGCCGAAGGAGTTCTCTCTGCTTCTGTTGATTCTCCATCATATTATGAATAACCCTCAAAATATCTACATTCTCTCCTGTGGGTCCATTTTGTGATTGTCCGGAGCTATTACGACCCGTCCTTCTATCCATATCTATGTTGGTAAAAGATGACTGGAAACTGAAAAGTGAAAAGATAGATGGAATTTAGGAATCAAGGGAAGGAGTAATAGGAAGGAATAGAAAACTTTGTACATTGTATTTGGATATAACTGAGACTCATGCATTCCAATTGCAAATTAATATCCTATTAATTTGTTGTTTGGTTGCATTGTAGGTGTGAGAGTCTAGACTCTGATACCAACCTGTAACGTCCCGCCCTGACAGATACAGAGACACTACTGCGACGTATATACGCGGACGAAAAAATTCTCATATATATACGTTAAGCATCAGTACATACCATAATCAGAGTATGGAAGTACGTAGTGTATATTGGCACGCCCCGCTTCCCAAAATAAGTGGAAATGGAGTCGCGACAAGAGTCGGTGACATATATACGTGAGAAAAATACGCCACGCATACACGCTAAGCCTAAAGTGACCTGAACAAGCTATAAGTCTAAAACCATAACATATCAACGATCACTGCAATGTTACATATAAGCACCCACGCATGTATCATATAAAAGGACTAGAATAAAGACTGAATCCGATATACATGAAATCAAGAAAAGTATAGAAACAGGAATAATAAGAGGCAAGAATACCAAAATCAAAAGGGAGAAACTCCAATCCCTCGCGAACCGTACGATCCGACGAACACCTGAACAATACAAGAAAATTCCCAATACCCTGGACGTGCGAATCCAGGGTCGTCAAAAGCGACCTAATGAGTGTGTGTGTGTAAAGAAAAAGGTGCTCTTGCATAACAACAACATAAGTAATGAAAACATGATAACTGAAATGAAGGATAATAAGATAATCAAGAACAAGATATGAACGATATATAACTGATCTTATGACTAAAGGAAACAACTAATGTAAAAATGTGTAACCTAGTATATGTCACTAATCTGGTATACAATCCGGTCATGTGTACAACATAGGTCTATCAATATATATATACAGTCAGGTGGTTACAGTCAGTCAAAATACATTATAACAGTTCATTATTATTTATTATGTCAGCGAACACCAATTGCCACCCGTAATAGACGCATCCCATACTACTCCTATCACACGTGTCAATGAAGTCCTAAATTTATTGAAACTAATTGGTTGGAGACATTATCCATACTTTAGGTGGGTTCTGTACATACCCGGAACTACGACCTCAGTTTCCTGACGCTAAAGTAAGCTGTACCATTAGGTTCTCAGTAACAATAACAGTAATCTCACTGTGAAAATAGTGAAACAATAACATTACAGATGGGATGTCAATCATCCCCCAGGAACCCTACAGTGGAACCCTCAGTCGGCTGCGCAACTTGTATCCTAGGTCCACCCAAAATACAGACGCTGTCTCCTCCATCAATTTCTCCAATCCCGATGTAAGTTGTTCAATTACTTTATTATTGAATTCAGTAAAAATAATCAATACTCATGTTACCTATAACACTGGGATGATGCAATGACAATAACGATAATAGTACAATAACAGTCAATCAATAATCGTATACACGGTGAACAATATTAGTAACAGTGAACGGTAACAATAACCGTATATATGATGAACAATAGGACTGTACAGGGTATTACGGTCAAATAATCTTTTTCTGAAATTTTCAATCACATGCATTTATACAATAACAAGACTTGATACTGCTTAATGGATAGACCCATCTAGAATTAATCAATATCTCGTCTATCTGTACTAAAGTGATATCAGTGACTAGTCCATCAACTCAAGGTCTCAAAATTAATCACTATGAATATCAACATTGAACCCAAGTCCAAGTATCCATACAGTAATCACCACCTCAATGAATCGGTAATTAGTCCTCTCATCGATACCAATCTGATCTAATCCTATAACCACCAATAACTGAGATCAAATAATAACTTTTATCAAACTCCAAGATATATCCATAATGTGATTACCGATATTAATAAAATCACTCCTACTATAGCTCTATCTCTACAACTGAATAACTGCAATCACTAGGAATAACTGCAAATCACCGATATATTCAGGCCCTAAAAATACATAATTATCTATATTTAACTGATCATCACTATCTAATCTGATTAAGATCATCATGTACTCCCACTTCTATTAAGCTCAATCACAAGATTCAGAAAACCTAAGTAACTAATTAATTATATTCATACATGCACTAGCTCAGGTTAACCCAATCTACACCTATTCCCCAACCCAAGATCAAGTCCATGACAATCGAGTCCACTAATCAAATCCATCAATTTCAAGTCAACTCCAACTCTAACTATGTCAATGCCAATCTAAGTATCGGTAGGTCAATCTATCGGTTAAAGCAATGTCATATCTAAGACATTCTCGATATCCACAGAGTTCTAATCAAAATAATCACTAATATTTGCCGACAAACAGTATGCATAAGATCGGTCCTCTATCCTCAAATATGAAATAGTTCAACTGATCAATAGATCGAATGAAGTCATAGTTTAAGGTATACCTCAACTAGTCCTAAATCAATAGTGATAAATAACTACACATGAAATGACACTAATAAATACTTTGATCAACAAAATAAATAAGGTGAATGTTCGCTCATGTCTCATAAAGTGATACATGTAATCACATTGATAAAATACATCAATAGTCACGTGAAATGATAAAAGAAATACACAAATACATGTAAACAATGAAAAGTAAGGAATTTAGGTAAAAGCAAACATTCACATAAAATAATATCGAAATACTCAATAAGAAAGCAAAGAACACTCACCTGGACTTATCTTGAGTCCAATAACCAATTCGAAGACGCTACATTACTTACATATGAATTTTTACATAAGATATCAAATTTACATTTATTGAATTTTACATAGGAAATCTTATTTGATGTTATTCAGTATTTTAAATTAAATATGGATGGTCCAAGTCTTAAAACAAAGTTGTAGGATGATACACTGAGTTTATAATATTATTCATATTTTATTTACTGATTTTTGTGGGGTTTAAATGATTAAAAACATACAATTTTCTTAACGGGTCTGAATGTTGAAGTAGCGGGTTTCTACTTAGAAAGCAGTATTTCAGTCCAATATGATTTACAATTAATCCCAAAATTTTTCAGTAATGTTAGGGGTTATCTAAATATTTATCCTTATTTTTATTCATTTTTCTCAAATTTTTATCTAGCCAAAAAATAATTATTTTTTCAATAAGTTAACGGGTCTTTTTTGTATTTGGGTCGGGTTAAAATAGATTAGAATGCATAACATCTGGGCTGGACTGAAACTGGGCAATTTGAAAATGGGTTTCAGAATTAACTCCTCCCCCTTTTATTTTTTTTCTGTTTTAGTTTTCTGGTTTCTGGCCTGGCCCAATGAGCCAGGCCCAATTCCTTTATTGTTTCTTTTCTCTTTTTTTTCTTTTTGTTTGGGCTGGGTCAATGACAGCCTAGTTCCCTTTTTCTTTTTCTTTTTTTTTTGTGGGCCTGGGCCAGTGGCGGCCCAACCTTCTTTTTTCTTTCTTTTCTTTTATTTTTGTTTTGGACTTGGCCCAGTGGCAGCCCAGGCCACTGGGCCGGTCAATTCAGATGCGGGTCTGCACCGGGTTGGGTGCAGACCCGGCTGCACAGACCCTGTTGGGCCTGTGTAGCGCCTGCTGCTCTCGGCCTTTTGGCCGAGAGCAGTTTAACTTTTTTTTTTTGGTTTCAGTTTAAAATTGAATTTCTTTTTTTCTTAATTTTCTGTAATCTAATTAAGGTAATAATAAATTACTTTTATATGTCTTATTTAAACAAAGGTGATGTTCTAGATGAAGAAGGGATTCCTGAGAGGGGAGATCTTTAATTTAATTAGAATTTTTAATTCATAAAAATTTGGTTTATTTATATTACTGTACAAAAGTTTTTTTGTTTCACGAAAGAAGGGATTTTAAATCATGATATGTTATTAAACCTTAATTCAGTAAATTTACATATTAGGGGAGATCTAGGTTTCATAACAAGAGTAGAATTTTAATCATGCTATTTCAATTAAATATTTAATTCATAAAAATTGAATTATTACTTACTTGGATTGATGATTCCTTAGCCTGCTCCTCATGATCAATTCCAAGAAGAGGTGGAGGGAGGAGGAAGAAGAATGTTGGGTTTGAATTTTTCTGACTATCGCTCTTTCTTCGTTTCTTAGAAGCAAGAAAGAGTTACGTTAGAGTTACGTTAATAAAAGATGAAACGATTCTAAGGTACATAGATTTCAACAGAAGAGATAGGTAGTTAAGATAAAGATCTATAAAGATCTCAAGAGATCTTTCAGTTAAAATTTCAAACGTAGATTTGGCTTTAGGTTGTTTAAATAATTTAGATCTCCTACTTAATCACACGCCAAAGTGGCATTATGGTTTAGGTATTATGATTTAGTAAAGGGATAAGGGTTTGAAACTTGGAATATACAATTAAAGCACATATTTATATTTTATTATTATTATTACTATATTTTGTTTAACCAATTTATTTATTTATTTATTTTATTTTACTTTATTTTTGGGTATGAGTTAAATGGGTTATGATTTATTAGATAATTGGATTATGGGTTGGAAAAGAAGATCAATTAGGAATAATACCAACAGTAACATAATAATAATAATAGTAATGCTAATAAAAATTTATGAAATATAATACATACATATACTTTTATAAATGCAAATCAGAAACATATGCACTTAATATGTATGCACATATATTTATACACATGCATAAAATAAATTAATCAATAATAATAGCTAATTCTACATAAAAATAATAAAAGTAGAAATACAATATTATTAGTTAGGGGAAATTACATTCTACCCACCTTATAAAAAATTTCGTCCTCGAAATTTCAATAAAGTAGGGAATGATGAAAGAATTAAAGTCTAGGGAGAGAACAAACTAGCTTCCACGTCGTCTCGCCGGGACACCACGATTCCGCTGCGCACTTTGATCTCTGCAACCAGCTTTAGAATGGGGTGACCAATTCTAAGAGCAAGGTTCAAAAAATAGAATAGATTAGGAGAATAATAATCAAGATGGAACCAAGATTATTTTAGAAAAAGATGCGATCAAAGAGATCGAAAGATCAAAGAGATAGATTTTTAAAGGGAGGACAGTTAATTTCAAGTGGACTCAATATCATTGTGTGAATCCTATATGTATATTGCTGTATAATTATAGCTCATTCAGGTTATCAGTAAGAATCAAAACCGTTTTAAGTCGAACCTGGCTCTGATACCAAAAAAACCCTGTCACGCGTCGCTTCCCAAAATACATGGAAACGGAGTTGCGACGAGAGTCGGTGACGTATATACGCGAGGAAAATACCCCACGCATACACGCTAAGCCTAAAGTGACCTGAATAAGCTATAAATCTAAATCATAATATATTAACGATCACTGCAATAATACACATAAGCACCCACGCATGATATCATATAAAATGACTGAAATAAAGACTGAATCCGATATACTTGAAATCAAGAAAAGTATAATACAGGAATAATAAGAGACAGGAATAATAGAATCAAAAGGGAGAAACTCGAATCCCTCGCGAACTGTACGATCACACGAACACCTGAACAATACAAGAAGATGCCTAATACCCTAGATGTGCGAATTCAGGGTCGTCAGAAGCGACTTAATGAGTGAGTGTGTAAAGAGAAAGGTGCTCGTGCATAACAACAACATAAGCAATGAAAACATGATAACTGAAATGAAGGATAATAAGATAATTAAGAACAAGATATGAACGATATATAGCTGATCTTATGACAAAAGGAAACAACAAATGTCAAAATGTGTAACCTAGCATATGTCACTAATCTGGTATACAATCCGGTCATGTGTACAACATAAGTCTATCAATATATATGTACAGTCCGGTGGTTACAGTCAGTCACAATACATTATAATAGTTCATTATTATTTATTATGTCAGCGAACACCAACTGCCACCCGTAATAGACTCATCCCATACTATGCCTATCACACGTGTCAATCGAAGTCCTAAATTTATTGAAACTGATTGGTTGAGACATTATCCATGCTTTGATGGGTTCCGTACATACACGGAACCACGGCCTCAGTTTTCTGGCACTAAATCAGGCCGTACCGCTAGGTACTCAGTAACAGTAACAGTAATCTCACTATAAAAATAGTGGAACAATAACAGTATGATGGGATATCAATCATCCCCTAGGAACCCTGCAGTGGAACCCTCAGTAGGCTGCGCAACTTGTATCCTACGTCCACCCAAAATATAGACGCTATCTCCTCCATCAATTTCCCCAATCCCGGTGTAAGTTGTTCAATTACTTTATTATTGAATTCAGTAAAAACAATCAATACTCATGTTACCTATAACACTGGGACGATGCGGTGACAGTAACAATAACAGTACAGTAACAGTCAATCAGTAATCGTATACACGGTGAACAATATCAGTAATAGTGAAAGGTAACAATAACCATGTATACGATGAACAATAGGACTATACAGGGTGTTACGGTCAAACAATTTTTTTCCGGTAACTTTTTGTAACATGCATTCATACAATAACAAGACTGTAAATCACCTAAAGGGGGGTGAATAGGTGATGAGCTAATCTAAAGGTCAATAATCTGGAATTAAAAATTTATTTAATGCAAATTAAACTTCTTAAACTAAAAACCACGTATAACATAAGAGTGTAGCCGGATTCCCCGTGAAGGGCTCTGGACTAACTCCTCAAGATTCCTCTAAATAAGAGTTGAGTGCCGCGTTGGCTCTCTTGGTTGAATACAAGTGTTAGCAAACAAACCCCAAGCATATAACAATTGAGCACACAATATATCAAGCATATAAAGATAATGACAATATTAGCATGCAGGATATAAAGACAAGTAAGAGATAGAGAGAGCAATCGCAAACACGAGAGATTTGTTTCGAGGTTCGAGCACACTTACTCTATGTCCCCGCCTTCAACACTATGAAGGATTTTCACTAAAATCGATCCCACCGGATCACTTGGTGCCGCAACACCTATAAGCTCTTTGGACTCTCTAGTTCCTCTCTTGTTCCCGCAAGAACACACCGCAAGCCCACTAGGTTGCCGAGGCCGCACCTCAAACACCGAGTTCCCACACGAACTCGAAACACTGCGAACCTGCAAGTCCACCTCCTCAAAGTACAAAGTAGAACTTTGGTGATCACAACACTTTGATCACCTAAACTCCTCTCATAACAAAGATCCCTATAGGTAGATATAGCAATGGATAGCTCAAGTGTTGTGTGAGAAAAATAGGATTGAAATGGTGGAGGAAAACACAAGAAATTCTCTTTCCAAAACACTCTTGAAAATCTCTCCTTTTGATATGGCAATTTTGGCTCTTAAACAAGTGGAGATAAACACCTAATAGAGTTAGAAAAACTGGCTCAAAACCCACTTGAAAATCTTGTTAAAAACAGTCCCAAAAGCCCTCCTTTTATAGGGCTAGAAAAACTAGCCGTTGGGGCATTTTTTTCAGCCCCGACGGCTGACGGTCGACCGGCTCGGTCGACCGCCAATGGTCAGAATTCTGACCGTTGGAGCCTTGGTCGACCGGCCCGGTCGAGCGCTGCCTGGAACAAAGAGCAGAGCTCTCTGCCGGTCGACCGGCCCGGTCGACCGGGGCTTTCTAGAGAGCAGAAGCTCTCTGGCGGTCGACCGGGTCGGTCGACCGGCCCTCCAGCAGACCTGGCGTGCACGTTCTGTGCACGTCAGTCGACCGTCCCGGTCGACCGACTCCAAGCTCGGTCGACCGGTCTGGTCGACCGGCAGAAGCCAGACAGGACATTTTTGGGAAAAGAAAACTTGGTATTTTGACACAAATAAAATCTCATAAAATCACCAAAAATCTACAAAAATAGTTTCAATATTATACTTAGATAAACAAACATGTTTGAGCAAAATCAAGACATGTTACAAACAATTTGAACTATTTTTGTAACTTAGACATTTTGGCTAAAAAACTAAAACTGTATTTTTCCAAAATGGATTTTTTCAAAACTTCTCCAAATACAAAAACAAGATATTTTAAACTCTTTTAAAGTATAGAGTGTATGGATATGATCCACTACACATACATGGTGAAATATCTATGTTTTTGACATTAATCACTAAAAACGGTTTTGGTTAAAACATATATATACTATGAATACCAAAAACCAAAACGGTATTTTTCAAAAAAGAAAAACTCTTTTGTATTTTTCCAAAGTAAAAATTCTTTTATGAAAACTCATCTAAATCAAGAGAGTGTGTGTGTAAGATATACTTGAGCAATCCACCAACTATTCTATCCTTTACATTTTATCTAAAAATAAAATCTTATAAAAACAAACCTAGACTCAAGTCTTGATCTTGAAGTCTTCACTTGAAGTCTTCTCCTCCTTCTTGACTTGGTCCAAACTTGATCCAAAGAGCTAGACTCCTCTTGAGTACTTGATGTGGTCTTGATGCGTAGGCTCTTGAATCAAACCGTACTAGCTCCAAAACTTGACTTTAAATCCTTTGTTGAAGCTACACACCTACTAAGATCTTGATCACAAATCTGAAACTGATTAAACACAAGATCATTAGTACCATAACTACATGAGTTGATCATCATCAAAACTAGAGTGATGGGCCTTTGATGATGATAAAAACTCATGGAGTTATATATGCATGGATTAAAGTAAAGCTTCAAATAAGCTCCCCCTTGACTCATGCATAACAATAAATAAATAAATATGCAATGAAAGCTCATAAACATGTATGCAAATATTACGGAGATAAACATGCCAATCAAGCATAAAACTCATCAAATTCTTTTTCTCCTATTTGCAAAACAAAGTAATATGCATAAACAAAAATTCTTTTCCCCCTTTATGTCTAAAGCAAGGAAAACATGCATATATACTAAAATACTTCTCCCCCTTTTTGTCAATCATCAACAAAGGGGTTAAAGTAAACACAAAACAATGTTCTCCCCCTCAAAGAGGTAACTCAAATCAATCAATAAAGAGATATATGCGATATACATTCATGAAGAGGAAGACGCTAAGTTAACTTCCCTACATACATGCATTATATGAAGAAGGGATGACAAACCCTAATTCACATAACACATAATATGCAAGCATAAGAGGAGATGTGAAACTCTTTTTACACACGTGTACTGCATAAAGAAGAGTTGTCAAGCTCCTCAATATAAGATACACTCAACATGAATCTATATGTAGAAGAGATGTTAAGCTCCCCTTGCATATAGGCAATATAAATCAAAATATTTTTAATATTTCTTATTAAAACAAAATTTTGTGATATCTTAGTAAATCAAATTTTAAGATACCAACCAATTGTAAATAAACATTACAAATTTTGAATTTTAATTATAATTGAAACATTCTATCAATTGAAATTTTGATACCAATGAAAGAAAGTATTTTATATTTTGATACCAATATAAATTTTCATGGATACCAATTGAAATAAATAGATCAATAGATACCAATTGAAACATATTGTACATTTTGATATCAATAAAAATACTAATTGTAAAATAAAATACCAATTGAAGATAATGCATAAGCTTAAAAAAATATCAATTGAGAAATCAATTGAAAATTAAGATTTGAATTAAGCTTAGCATAAACATACTTTGTGCCTTAAACATGTAAATATCTTGAAAATTAAGTATAAATATATGTATTTGATTGTGCTTGATTTTCAAAACATATATATGTATGGAAAAGACAATACCATAGGAATTGATATTATGAAAATTATAAAGCATACATATATAGGAAACAAAATATGAATATATACAAAAAAATATCAATTGAGATACCAATTAAAATTAACAATGTAAATCAAGTATATAACCCATAACTATAACCTTTTATGCACAAGATAAAAGATATTCAATAAGGCTTACAAGGCATACTCGCCCATCCGTCCTCCCTTAAAAAGGGGTAGGTAGGGTTTTCAAAAAAATAGGTGTTTGAAAAATTTTAGTATAGTGAAAATACTACCAAATGAAGAATACATAACTAGTTAAAATAATTTTTAAAAAACTAGTTAAAGATCCTTCAAAACATGAAACCAAATCATATGTATCATGAAACATACTAAATACATAAAGTTGTCACTCAAGATCTATAAAGCTCAAAATAATCATGAAACAAAGTCATGAATACACAAATAAAGTGTGAGTGCACAAAAATCATGTAATTAGCACTTTCCATGAAGGTAATCAATAAGGCTCGAAACAAACATCATTTTATCAAACAAATCATGAAAATTCATTTTTCATAACTTCTAGGTATATGTATGATTTATCCAAAACTAACAATATGCATACATATCCCAAACATAAAAAGAGTCCATAATATAAATTGCATGAAGGCAAATGACTCAAGGGGCATACATGTATATTTATTAGTTTTGACTAAAACTATCATATACATGAAGTAAAACATGAAAATAGGCAAAACAAGTGTAAATGAGATAATCATCAAAACTAGTCTATACATGTGCATATGGTGAGTACAATGAACAATGGAGTGCAAATGTATGTGAATCAAATGTTGCTCACTACTTGTACACATATAAATCCAAGTTTTAATAAAAACTACATTTAAACTAGTATTTATCACATGAAGCACAAAACAAATAAAGCATGAACATGCTAAAAATGAGATACAAGTAAAAAGCATGTAAACTAAATTAGAAGTTTAGAGATAGTTACCACAACAATGAACTATACTCTAATTCTCCAAAACATGGTGGTTGTCCCACCAAACCTCTTTGATAGCGGTGCATCAAACGTGTGTCCATCAAGTCCTTGTGCATCCACTACCAAGGCACCAACTCTCTCACGTCGTGTGAGAGCCCGCACCTACATCAAATATAAAAAGTGGGGATTTTGGTACCCATTTTCTTTTGGGTCCACGGGGGTTAGCATCTAATAGAACCCAAACATTTTTCTTAGCAAAATTAATATGATGCATCTTATCAAAACAAAACTTTGCTAAATGGTCTTTGCCGCCACAATGTGTACACTTGTACACTCTAGGATGCATATGTGTATGAGTGTGATCGTGGCGTACAAAATGTTCATATGCATGATGAGGGTGATGTGCATGAATATGGGGAACTTGTTTCTTTTGAAACAAGGATTCCAATTTTTTATGGTTAAATGCACAATTGCTCAAAGTTGAGCTTAAACAATCAATTCTATTTTTCAAAAATTTAATCTCATTTTGATTAATAGTGGAATGTAAAGCATGGTGAGAATGAGAATCATTTTTCTTATTCTTTTTAGAAACATTTTCTTTTTCTTTTTCAATAATTTTTCTTTTCAAAGAAGTGTTTTCATTTAAAGCAACTTCTTTTTGTTTTTTCACCAAAACAATTTTTTTTTCAAAGAAGTATTTCCTTCACAAAGATCATTTAATTTAGAAATCAAGGAAATATTCTCATTTTTCAAAGTTTCATTTTCTTTTTCAATGCATTCAACTTTATTTTTAAAAGAATCATTTTCTTTTAACATGCAATCAAATTTGTTTTTCATTTTCTTGTTGTCCTTTTTAAGCAATTCATATTTTCAAGAAGTTGTTGACAAAATGATTCAAGCTCATTGTAAGACATATCAACATCTTCTTCTATCTCGGATTCGGTAGTTACCTCAAGGGGTTATCCCCTTTGACCATGTAGCATACGTTGGAAGCGTCACTTCCAACATCCGAGTCGCTCCCTACGTAATATTGTTCTTGTTCGCTAAGGGAGATGATTAGCAACCCTAGATAAATAATCATCATTTAGGGCAGATCATAAAGCGTGTAGGGCTTTTGCATTAGCCTCAATATTTTTGCCATTTAAACAATATGATCTTTAGTAGTGGCAAAATAAACATGAATATCTAGGGCTTTGAGGAATAAGGACATCTTAACCTTCCAAGTTTGAATGTTAAGAATGTCAAAAGTGGGAGATGACATGAAATCCATGGTGTGTATACAAATATTGTGATTAGCTATAAATGAGAATCTTTAACTCTAGGTTGTAAGATCCAAATCAAGAGCATTTGGCTCTGATACCAATTGTAAATCACCTAGAGGGGGGTGAATAGGTGATGAGCTAATCTAAAGGTCAATAATGCGGAATTAAAAACTTATTTACAAATTAAACTTCTTAAACGAAACGCCACGTAAAACACAAGAGTGTAGCCAGATTCCCCGTGAAGGACTCTGAACTAACTCCTCAAGATTCCTCTAAATAAGAGTTGAGGTGCTGCGTTGGCTCCCTTGGTTGAATACAAGTGTTAGCAAACAAACCCCAAGCATATAACAATTGAGCACACAATATATCAAGCATATAAAAATAAAGACAATATTAGCATGCAAGATATAAAGACAAGTAAGAGATAGAGAGAGAGCAATCGCAAACACGGGAGATTTGTTTCAAGGTTCGAGCATACTTGCTCTACGTCCCCGCCTTCAACACTATGAAGGATTTCCATTAAAATCGATCCCACCGGATCACTTGGTGTCGCAACACCTACAAGCTCTTTGGACTCTCTAGTCCCTCTCTTGTTCCCGCAAGAACACACCGCAAGCCCACTAGCTTGCCGAGGCCGCACCTCAAACACCGAGTTCCCACACGAACTCAAAACACCGTGAACCCGCAAGTCCGCCTCCTCAAAGTACAAAGTAGAACTTTGGTGATCACAACACTTTGATCACCTAAAATCCTCTCATAACAAAGATCCCTATAGGTAGATATAGCAATGGATAGCTCAAGTGTTGTGTAAGAAAACTAGGATTGAAATGGTAGAGGAAAACACAAGAAAATCTCTTTCCAAAACACTCTTGAAAATCTCTCCTTTTGATATGAAAATTTTGGCTCTTAAACAAGTATAGATAAACATCTAATAGAGTTGGAAAAACTGGCTCAAAACCCACTTGAAAATCTTATTAAAAACAGTCCCAAAAGCCCTCCTTTTATAGGGCTAGAAAAACTAGCCGTTGGGGGATTTTTTCAGTCCTGATGGCTGACGATCGACCGGCCTGGTCGACCTCCAACGGTCAAAATTCTGACCGTTGGAGCCTCGGTCGACCGGCCCGGTCGACAGAGAGCAGAGCTCTCTGCCGGTTGACTGGCCCGGTCGACCGGGGCTTTCCAGAGAGCAGAAGCTCTTTGGCGGTCGACCGGCCCTCCAGCAGACCTGACGTGCATGTTCTGTGCACGTCAGTCGACCGTCCCAGTCGAAAGACTCCAAGCTCGGTCGACCGGTCCGGTCGACCGACAGAAGCCAGACAAGACATTTTTGGGAAAAGAAAACTTGGTATTTTGACACAAATAAAATCCCATAAAATCACCAAAAATCTACAAAAATAGTTTCAATATTATACTTGGATAAATAAACATGTTTGAGTAAAATCAAGACAAGTTACAAATAATTTGAACTATTTTTGTAACTTAAGACATTTTGGCTAAAATACAAAAACTGTATTTTTTCAAAATGGATTTTTTCAAAACTTCTCCAAATACAAAAATAAGATATTTTAAACTCTTTTAAAGCATAGAGTGTATGGATATGATCCACTATACATACATGGTGAAATATCTATGTTTTTGACATTAAGCACTAAAAACGATTTTGGTTAAAACATATATATACTATGAATACCAAAAACCAAAACGGTATTTTTCAAAAAAGAAAAACTCTTTTGTATTTTTCCAAAGTAAAAATTCTTTTATGAAAACTCATCTAAATCAAGAGTGTGTGTGTAAGATATACTTGAGCAATCTACCAACTATTCTATCCTTTACATTTTATCTAAAAATAAAATCTTATAAAAACAAACCTAGACTCAAGTCTTGATCTAGAAGTCTTCACTTGAAGTCTTCTCCTTCTTCTTGATTTGGTCCAAAATTGATCCAAAGAGCTAGACTCCTCTTGAGTACTTGATGTGGTCTTGATGCATAGGCTCTTGAATCGAACTGTGCTAGCTCTAAAACTTGATTTTAAATCCTTTGTTGAAGCTACACACCTACTAAGATCTTGATCATAAATTTGAAACTGATTAAACACAAGATCATTAGTACCATAACTACATGAGTTGATCATCATCAAAACTAGAGTGATGGGCCTTTGGGCCAACAAAGACTAGATACTGCTCAATGGATAGACGCATCTAGAATTAATCAATATCTCGTCTATCCGTACTAAAGTGATATCAGTAACTAGTCCATCAACTCAAAGTCTCAAAATTATCACTGTGAATATCAATATTGAACCCAAGTCCAAGTATCCGATGCAGTAATCACCACCTCAATGTATCGGTAATTAGTCCTCTCATCGATACCAATCTATTCTAATCCTATAACCACCAATAACTGAGATCAAATAATAACTGTTATCAAACTCCATGATATATACATAATGTGGTTACCGATATCAATAAAATCACTCCTACTATAGCTCTATCTCTACAACTGAATAACGGCAATCACTAGGAATAACTGCAAATCACTGATATATTCAGGTCCCAAAAATACATAATTATCTATATTTAACCAATCATCGCTATCTAATCTAATTAAGATCATCATGTATTCCCATTTCTATTAAGCTCCATCACAAGATTCAGAAAATCTAAGTAACTAATTAATTATGTTCATACATGCACTAGCTCAGGTTAACCCAATCTACGCCGATTCCCCAACCCAAGATCAAGTCCATCACGATCGAGTCCACTAATCAAAACCATCAATTTCAGGTCAACTCCAACTCTAACTATGTCAATGCCAATCCAAGTATCGGTAGGTCAATCATTAGTTAAAGCAATGTCATATCTAAGACATTCTCGATATCCACAGAAGTTCTAATCAGAATAATCACTAAAATCTATCGACAAACAGTATGCATAAGATCGGTCCTCTATCCTCAAATATGAAGTAGTTCAACTGATCAATAGATCAAATGAACTCACAGTATAAGGTATTCCTCAACTAGTCCTAAATCAATAGTGGTAAATAACTACACATGAAATGACACTAATAAATACTCTGATCAACAAAATAAATAAGGTGAATGTTCGCTCATGTCTCATAAAGTGATACATGTAATCACATTGATAAAATGCATCAATAGTCACGTGAAATGATAAAAGTAAAACACAAATACATGTAAACAACGAAAAGTAAGGAATTTAGATAAAAGCAAACACTCACATAAAATAATATCAAAATTCTCAATAAGAAAGCAAAAACACTCACTTGGACTTATCACGAATCCGATAACCAATTCGAAGAATCTAGATTAAATACATATGAATTTTTACATAAGATATCAAATTTACATTTATTGAATTTTACATAGGATATCTTATTTGATGTTATTCAGTATTTTAAATTAAATATGGATAGTCTAGGTCTTAAAACAAAGTTATAGGATGATACACTGAGTTTATAATATTATTCATATTTTATTTACTGATTTTTGTGGGGTTTAAATAATTAAAACATGCAATTTTCTTAACGGGTCTGAATGTTGAAGTAGCGGGTTTATACTTAGAAAGCAGTGTTTCAGTCCAATATGATTTGCAAATTTTTCAGTAGATACTAGGGATTATCTAGATATTTATCCCTATTTTTATTCATTTTTTTCAAATTTTTATCTAGCCAAAAATAATTGTTTTTTCAATAAGTTAACGGGTCTGTTTTGTATATGGGTCGGGTTAAAATAGATTAGAATCCATAACATCTAGGCTGGATTGAAAATGGGCAATCTGAAAATGGGTTTCAGAATAAACTCCTCCCCCTTTTATTTTTTTTCTATTTTAGTTTTCTGGTTTCTGGCCTGGCTCAATGAGCCAGGCCCAATTCCTTTTTTGTTTCTTTTTCTCTTTTTTTTTTTCCTTTTCGCTTGGGCTGGGCCAATGATAGCCCAGTTCCCTTTTTCTTTTTTTTTTTGTGGGCTTGGGCCAGTGGCGGCCCAGCCTTCTTTTCTTTCTTTTCTTTCTTTTTTTGTTTTGGACTTGGCCCGGTGGCAGCCTAGGCCACTAGGCCTGGTCAATTCGGGTGTGGGTCTGTACCCTGGTCGGGTGCAGACCCGGCTGCACAGACCCGGCTGGGTCTGTGCAGCGCCTATTGCTCTCGGCCTTTTGGCCGAGAGCAGTTTAACTTTTTTTTTGTTTCAGTTTAAAATTGAATTTCTTTTTTTTTTTCTTAATTTTCTGTAATCTAATTAAGGTAATAATAAATTGCTTTTATATGTCTTATTTAAACAAAGGTGATGTTCTAGATTAAGAGGAGATTCCTGAAAGGGGAGATCTTTAAATTAATTAGAATTTTCAATTCATAAAAATTTGGATTATTGTATAAAATTTCTTTTGTTTCACAAAAGAAGGGATTTTAGATCATGATATGTTATTAAACCTTAATTCATGAAAATTTACATATTAGGAGAGATCTAGGTTTCATAACAAGAATAAAATTTTAATCATGCTATTTCAATTAAATATTTTAATTCATAACAATTGAATTATTACTTACTTGGATTAATAATTCCTTAGCCTACTTCTCACGATCAATTCCAAGAAGAGGTGGAGGGAGGAGGAAGAAGAATGTTGGGTTTGAATTTTTCTGACTATCGTTCTTTCTTCTTTTTTTACAAGCAGGAGAGAGTTACGTCAGAGTTACGTTAATAAAAGATGAAAAGATTCTGAGGTGCATAGATTTTAACAGAAGAGATAGGTAGTTAATATGAAGATCCATAAAGATCTGAAGAGATCTTTCAGTTGAAATTTGAAACTTAGATTTGGCTTTAGGTTGTTTAAATAATTTAGATCTCCTACTTAATCACACACCAATGTGGCATTATGGTTTAGGTATTAAGATTTGGTAAAAGGACAAGGATTTGAAACTTGGAATATACAATTAAAGCATATATTTAAATTTTATTATTATTACTATATTTTGTTTAACCAATTTATTTATTTATTTATTTTATTTTACTTTAATTTTGGGTATGAGTTAAATGGGTTATGGTTTATTAGATAATTAGATTAAGGGTTAGAAAAGAAGATCAATTAGGAATAATACCAACAGTAACATAATAATAATAACAGTAATGCTAATAAAAATTATGATATAAAATACATACATATACTTGTAAATGCGAATAAAAAACATATGCACTTAATATGTATGCACATATATTTATACACATGTACAAAATAAATTAATCAATAATAATAACTAATTCTACATAAAATTAATAAAAGTAGAAATACAGTATTATTAGTTAGGGGATATTACAATATGCATTCCAACATAAGGAGTACAACTTACAAAGTTATCACAAAGCGTGATATAATATTAAAGGTACATTGCTTCACGGCCAGGTATAAAAGTAAGATTTACAATATGTACAATAAAAGATGCTCACGAGCTAGTAGGAAGAGTCAGGAACAGAAGGAGCTGGGTCTAGTCAGCCTGCTTTGAGAGGTAAGATTGATCTTCGGCGGAGGATTCCACTTCAATTCAAGCTTGAAAGCCTGAACATGCAAATCCAGGAGTGTCGGAATCTCCCCAACGAGTGGCCTGGTGAATGCCAAGTGGCGTGCAAAGATAAGTACATGTGTATCGATAAATCTGAATCAAAAAGCAAGCATCAAAAGCCGTGTGCTGAGTATAGGCATAACAAGCATGCAAGGAAAGCATAAAGCTAATAACATCAATGGGTCATGACAAATCATATAATACTAATGACAACATTTTATTATTATTAACTACTCGTCCTACCCATATGTCTAGGTATGTGTACTAGCATCCCAACACGCATACATCCACATCTGAGTAAGCAAAGGATGTTATTGGAAACAAGTGGGGGTACAACGAACAATGTTTACCGTGGGTCCCGTGTATATCCGGGACCACGACCCAGGATGTTCCGTTGCTAGTATATGAAACCTACCGCAAGGCATTCAGGAGGGTCTTATAGGATGTCCTTTCAGGATGGTACCATGAGGTAGGGAGCCAGCGCTTCCCTAGGTTACCTGGAGGCCCTCAGGTCAAACCGAAAGTTTTGTTGCACAACATACCTAATACCACTGTAAACACGAATATATATATTGATATCCATCTGTTTCCCCCATACCCAATGTAAGTCGTTCTTTATTATCGGTTATTAGATAATCATCAATATATGGGAATATCAAGAGTTGGTCACGTTCAGGAGGTTCAAGAGTAATGGAGTATAATAAGGAGTTCAAGTATTCTATTCCTATTATGCGCTGATCATGAATCAAGAGTTAAGCATGGCATGTGTCAGAGGTCAATATGTAGATGTCAGGTGGTAGCATGGTAAGTGTTAACATATAAAGCATGTGCATGGCAAGCGATAAAGTAATAGCAGAGCACAATCAGGTAGAGCTGAGCAAGCTGGAGGCACGAACAACGAACAGTGTGTTTAGTCACTAAAGTGCTTGGCAGGATTACAAGAATAACTCGGCTTAAAATGCTAGTCTAAAAATCTTGCAGCATCTCGCCTAGGCGAGTTTAGTGAACAAAGCGCTGGGCGCTAAACATGCTTATCAGGCGATGCTGAAATGGAAGTAGCCGTTTAATAAACCTCAGAGAGGTTAAACCCGAAGGCTGAGCAATACAGGGGTGTAGCTAACCGTGCCTGAAGAGGTTTATGCAATTACGTTCAGCTCGCATCCACACGGTGTAGCTAGTAAAGTCGAGGGGTTCAAGCAAAGTGGAAACGTAGTAACACGCACCTGATGAGGCTATGCAATTATGCTCAGCTCGCAGCCACACGACTTAGCTAGGCTCCCGGTGAAGCTAGAAAACCCGAAATTTAAATCCCAAAAGCTAAAGTGAAACCGCAGAATGGTTAAGCCCGGAGGCTGTTAATACCTGCAGAAGGTGTTAGTGTTACACAAGCATAAATATAGTGTCATCTATCCTATTACATGCATTACAGTACATCGACAAATACAAGTCACGACATGTCCATAGATTACAACTCACACGAATCCACGGAAATACAAATACAAGCACAATACACCCGTCGAAGCGGGGTACCTAAGCAAAGCGATAACCATTCGTTTTAACACGAGAAAACACTCGCCTAATAACAAACACGGCGGTAAAGCTGGGAACTCCGGAAAGCTATCCACGCGATTTTCCAAGCAATGAAATAAAGAAGGCAAGCGGGGGCTTGGCCTCTTGGAGAGGGCCGCCCCTAGAGTGAATGTGCCACCTCTTGGTGGTGGTCTAGGTGGTGGCCGGCCATGAGGAGAGAGGGGAGAGGGTGAGGGTGAAGGTGTTGGAGTTAATGGTGGTGTTATTTGGTAGTGAAGATGGATTTTAGAGGAGAATTCAAAAGGAGGTTGAAGGAGGTGATGATGATGGTGACGTTGGAGGTTGAAATAAAGGTGATGGAGGTGGTGTGGTGATGGTGGAAGTGAAGATGGTGGTGGTGGAGAAGAATAAAAGAGGTGGTGGTGAAGATGGAGGATTTGTAGGGGTGGTGGTGATGTTGTTGAAGATGGTGAAGATGTCGCCGGAATAGTCATTGGAATGGTTGCCAGAGTGTCACCGGAGTAGAAGGGGCCGACCCTAGGCTTAGGGTGGTGGCGGGCCTAGGTGGAGATGGAGTTGGGATAGTTTGGTGGAAGGATTTGTTGGTGGTGGTTGTTTTGAAGGAGATGGTGTAATTTTGGTGGAGCTTTTAGAGTTTGTGGTGTATTAAATGGAGATGGAGGAGGAAGAAGATGATGGTGAGGTATTGTAGGTGTTTTTGTTGCTATAGTTATAGTGAAGATGAGGAGGAGTTGGTGTTTTTAGGATTTTCATGGAGGAATGAAAGTGAAAGGAGAAGGAAATGGAGTTGTTTTTGTGTTGGAGTTTAAAGGAGAAGGGAAAGGATTAGGGTTAGGGTTTTTTTGTGAAATGGTGATGGGAGAGGGAGTTAAGGCCAGCCAAGTTGATGGGAGAGGTGGTAAGTGTGTTGGGATATTTTGGAGGAGATATTTTGGTGGAATGTAGTAGAATGCTTTAAAAGGATGGAGATGGTTTTAGAATTTGGTGGAAGGAAGGAAAAAGAAAAAGAAAAGAGAAAAAGAATTAGAAGAAAAATGAGAAATAATTGTAATAGTGGAATCTCGGGTTTAGTAGCGGCTGCGGAAAATTTTCGAAAAAATATCAGAATCGCCCGAAAATCAAGTATCTCAGAAAGCTTTCCAAACATTCTCAAAAATAAAGAATATTATATTAAGTATCATGGTTAAATTGGATTTAAGAAATTTAATCTCATTTTTAATTTAAAAATTCTGAAATCAGTTGTCGATATGGTCGACACCGAATCTGGCTGGATTTTGTTAAATTCAGAAAAGTCCCAAAAAAATGCATTAAGATAGTAAATATTATTCTAAAAAAATGTGAAAGTAGTTTCTAGAAATTTGACTCAGTTTATAATTTAAAATTCCGACAATCAATCGACAGTACTGATTAATACCAATTTTTAAAGTTTTTATAGAAATAATTCAAAAAAATTCTGAAAAATCATGATAAATCCCAAATATTGTTAAACAATAGTTGAAACTAAAATCGGTCAAATCTGACTACCACAGAGGTCAAATCAAGCAGTGCAGGTATACGAGCATAAATAAATCTGAGAAAAAAAAATACGCTCAAAAAATTGGGAAATGTATCTGGGTACGTATTTCGAGGATGAAGTGTTACATAGCAAGAGGTAGATTGAGATGGGAAGTGAGAGTCAGAGAGGAAAGAGTTTATGAGATAGAGAGAGAATAAGAGAGAGACAGAGAAGTATGGAGATTTAAAAGAGATAAGAATGGCGGTGGAAGTCGACGACTTGCAGGGAAAGGAAATGAAATGGATTGGGGAAGAAGTAAAGAATTAAAATAATTATTTAATATTATTTAACTAATATTTTAATTGGATCAAAAATTGACTAGTTCCGAACGGTTCTAAAAAATTCTGTAAAATAAGAAATATTACATTAAAGAGTAATGTAAAATCAGATTTAAGAAATTTATTCTAATTTGCGAGTTAAAATTCTGGAATCGATCAGTAATACCAATCGATACAAGTTTGACCAGATTTTCGATTAATTCAAACAAATTTTCAAAAATACACTAATGTAGAAAATATGATTTTAAAGAATAATATAAAAACAAATTCAAGAAACTCATCTCCATTAGTGAATTAAAAATCGTAGAGCTGATTATCGGTATTGGTCGACCCCGACTTTGGAGATTTTCTAAAATAATCCAGAAAAATTACAGAAAATTCTGAAAAATAAAAAATATTAGAAAATAATACTGAAACTGAACTAGCTCAATCTGACTATCAAGAAGGTCAATCAAGTTTGTACACTATATCGAGTACTGATACTGTGATACACACATCAAGGATCGGGGGTTACACTTCTCCCCACCTTACAAAAAATTTCATCCTCAAAATTTTAGTTTAGTGGGAGGACAATATTTATAGTTCTGGACCCTGAATGTTATAGACCTACGATGCTTCCGCTACGCCACTCTGATATTGATAACGAACTCGGGGTGGAGAACTAGTGTCATGAGTCAAAGATGGAGGTTTGTAATCAGTAGGATGAAGAGAAAGCGAGAAGTAAATCAGAATATCCTGGTTGACAACTGATATTAGGGAAGAGAAAGAGTTAAGAATTGGATTTCCAGCGGAGATATTCTTGTACTTGTTGCTGGAATTCCCTAATCCAGGCACAGATTAGTTCTAATCTGATAACTGGTTGTACTATTGGTAAGAGCCCGACTATTGATATAGGTGATTACCCATATTTGCTGTGAATCTAGGCTCTGATACCAAAATGTAGCGCCAAAATCCTGGGAATATGGGAACGTTACAGCGACGTACATACCCAAAGTGAAAATACCCACATATGTACGCTAAGCCTCAGTATAAGAAATAAATACAATATACACAATAATTTCAGTAATAAATAAGTACAGTAATACCTGAAAAAGGAGTCAGTGGTCATGATAGATATGGGTTACAAGGATAAATAAGAAATAAAAATAGAATAATAAACATACCTTTGAATAATATAGGTGACGAGTCTCCTATGTGTATCCCATGAAATATCTGGTACTACTATATCTCGGATCTCCAACATAGATATTACAAGGACGTAGCTTGTTTTCCTACAACCGCAATGGCTTGGGAATCATCCAAATCGGACTCCGGATGCTCAAGATATACACCGAACACTTTATTAATTTAGAAGCGGGTTTGTGTTGTTTATTGGGTCGGGTTGAGATCCAAATACCCAAACCCATTAACATAAGTGAAGGGTAAATAGGTTAGCGGATTAAGGGGTTTGGGTTTGTGTTAACGGGTAATGGATTTAGTGGGTTTGATTCATAGGGATCCAATGTGAGAGAGAGAGAGTGTGTGTGTGTGTGTGTGTGTGTGTGTGTGTGTGTGTGAATGGGAGAGGGAAAGTGAAGCAGCAGACGAGGCGGCAACCCTGGAAGGTCGCGCGACAGGGCAGCACGGCATCACCGGTGGCGACTGGCTGATCAGTCAGCAGTGATGGAGAGAGAGAAATGAGATGGAAGAGAAGGAGAGTGAGAGAGAGAAAGAGAGAGAGAGGAGAGAGAGGGAGAAGAAGGAGAAAAGGAAGATGGAGGAGAGAGGTGGCAGCCTGGGCAGCAGAACCAGGTCAGGGGTGGCGATGGTGGTCGCCATGGCGGCCGCCAGTGGATGGCTGTAGGTAGTGTAAAGAGAGAGAGGAGAAAGTGGGTGAGTGAGGATGATAGCGAGAGATTGAGGTGTAGAAGTGAGAGAAAGAGAGAGTAATTGAGAGAAAGGAAAGGGAAAAGAAAGGGAAGAGAGGGGGATGGTTTGACCGGTGGCGCTGGGCACGACAGTGGCGCCACCAATCTAGCCGCGTGAGTAAAAAGAGGAAGGAAGAGGGTATGTAGAGAGAGGTAGAGTGAGATGAGGAGAGAGAGTTAGAAAGATTATGAGATAGAGAGAGAATGGGTGAGGGACAGAGAAATATAGATATTTAAAAGAGAGAGGAATGTCAATGGAAGGTCGGCGGCTTGCAGGGGAAGGAAAAGAAATGGATTGGGGAAGATGAAAAGAATTAAAAGAATTATTTAATATTATTTAATTAATTTTTTAATTAGGTCAAAAATTGACTAGTTTCGAATGATTCTAAAAAATTTTATAAAATAAAAAACATTACACTGAGGAGTAATGTGAAATGAGATATAAAAAATTCATTCTGCTTTGCAAGTTAAAAATCGTGGAATCGATCGGTAATACTAGTCAACATCGGGTTGACTGGATTTTCGATTAATTCAGAAAATTCTAAAAAAAAAAACCCTAAAGTAGAAAATATGATTTTGCAGAACAATATGAAAGCAGATTCTGGAAACTCAACTCCATTTGTGAATTAAAAATTGTAAAGCCAATTATCGGTATTGGTAGACACCGATTTCGGAGATTTTATAAAATAATCCAGAAAAACTTCAAAAAATCTTAAAAATCTAAAATATTGAAAATTAATATCTGAAACTGAAATTGACTCAATCTGTCTAACAAGAAGATCAAATCAATTTTGTACGCCGTATTGAGTATTGATATTGTGATACGTACATCAAAAATCGGGGGGTTACAGGTTATTTCAAGAGCAACAGAGGGATTAGGCAAGTAGATCCTCTCCCCCCCCATATATTTGTATTGGGTATGGAATACTGGTCAATTACTATGGATTTATGCGTTGCCTCAAGAAATATTATGCCTATGAGAAGGATAGTCTGATGGTATCACATTTACTGTTCGCTGATGATATGTTGGTTTTCACCAAAGGAGTTAAAGCTTCAGCAAAAGGCATAAATGACTCACTTGTAAAACTCAAGCTCTTCACTGGTTTGACTATCAATAAGTCAAAGAGCAAGGTATTTTTTAGTAAAGGGTGCAAATGTAAGGTGAGCATTGCTGATATTCTGGGTATTCCTGTAATCCTGTTGGTACCTTGCCTATAAGATACTTAGGTCTACCCTTTTCTAGTATCTACCTAAAGCCAAGGCACTTCTCTTTAATTGATAATGTGAGAGGAAGAATAGAATGTTGGTAACTAAACTTCCTTTCTTTTGCGGGCAGAGCTGAATTAATCAGAGGAGTTGCCAGGTACAATTATTAAGGAACTAGAGAGATTGCTTGCTAATTTCATTTGGAATTAAAGGATGCATGCTTGGAGTTGGCAGGATAAACCAAAGTCAGAAGGAGGTGTAGGTATCAGAAAATCAGAGACATTAATCAGGCATCAGGTATTAAATTAGTGTTGGAGACTATGTACATCTCCGTCTTTGTGGACCCAGTGGATGTGGGCGCATTATTTGAAGGGTATACGCATATCTCAAGCCTCTGCTACTTTTTTGCACTTTAGAACCTGGAAGTGGATCTGCTCTTTGAAGTCTCAAGCTTTATTAAATATAATCAAGCTCTTGGGAAATGTTACTATTACTTCTTTATTGTATGACACTTGAATGTCGGGTCATAGACTGATATGTGTTGTATCAAATTCACAACTACACCCTTAGATGAAAACCTGGCATGTATCTGATATTGTGGCCAACTGATCAGTCAACAATATTGCGTATTTATCTTCACATTCTCATATTATTTGTTAAATAAACTCTGCTATTTAATTATCTTTTTGTTAAATTATTTACAGGTCCTTTACTAAATGAAAGAGGAGAGAAAACGAGCCCAAAAGCCCACTGAAATTCAAATTAAATCAAATCAAGGATGAGGGCAAATATTCAGTTGAAGATCAAGGCAAATATGAGAGATAACATCAAATGAAAACTAGTTAAATTAAATATTTATGAATCCATTCTGGTTAGCAGAAGATCAATACTGATATCATCAAAATCCGTAGTTCAAATCGAGAAACTAGTTGGATAAACGGATGAAACATCAAACTAGGGGCCTACAACCCCTGGGTATGGCCACTTGGCTACACCCAGGCTGCGAAAACACGGCCCAAGCCGCATTTTCGTGGCAATTCTATCGAGATGCGTGGAGCATTTGCTCCCCTTATCTTTTGACGCTCTCCCTCTTCTGTATTTTACTACAAATACCTGCAAATTTCGAGGTCAGAGAGGATGATTCAGTAGATTGTGTAGGCTAAGCTATTCTTTAGTTTGTAACTTATGATTTTTAATTTATATAATTTTCACTTTATTTATGTAACTTAGAGGAGAGGAGAGTTTCATGAGAGAATGAGAGTGAAGCTTGTACTGAGGGTGACACCGGTGTCAGTAAGTCTTCTTTTCTTTCATTATTATTTGAATCAAATCAAAGTTACATTTTTATGTTCTTCTTCTCTTACTTTTCTTCTATCGGGTTTTGATGATAATCCAAATGAAACGTATAACATCGAACCTGCCTTGCTCTTACAACTGCCCTTGATGGCTTTTGGTGATGGACAGCCGTTTCTATTTATTTTCTACTTGCATTAAATTTATTGTTTAAGTTTGGGAACGGGAAAGATCCTATTTGCCATTTGCTCGCTTTCAAGACGAGGCAACTCTTTGCCCAGGATTCAAGGTAAGTCATTAACCGAAAGAGGTAAGTAAGTATTTAGGCTTTTTCTTCTTTTCTTTTAATCTTTAGTTTAGATTACCATCAATCACAACTCTCTTCTATTTACTATATTCATTTTTTTGTATAAACTCATTTTCTATTTTCTCCACCTTCTCAATCAACCACTTTCTTCTTAACCTAACCATAGACTTTATTTTCCTTTTCTTTACTAAAATAAGAGAAGACTTTTAACCATTTTAAGTGAACTTTAAGAGAACTTACAACACGCTTTCATCACTAATCCCTCCTTGTGACCACGGCCCACATAGCTATTTACTATCGCAGTAGTATTGAGTACCTTGCACTTCTGTTCTGTATCTCTGAAATTTTGTATTTTCTGTGTAGGTAAAAACTCAATCAAAATTTTGGCACCATTGCTGGGGAGGGACGGTAAGTAACTCTCTTTTTGTTTACAATTTTGGTTAACTTTCTTCTCTATTCTTGTGTACGAAGGAGTCATCAAAGAAATTTTTGCTGCAGTAGATATATAAGTGTCCCTGGACTTTGCTCAAGAAAGCAGAGCCCAAAAGCCCTCAGATTTGTCGCATTCCCATGGCAATCTGAGTGAACTACTAACTTGTACTTTTTGCAAGTTAGTTGAATTGTAAAATTTAAGTTTCTGCAGCTATTTATTTTCTTATTTAACTCACTGTGCATACTTGTCTAACCTCAACAGCAAATTATTGCTTGTAAATGCTAAAAAATATTTAGACTTGCATTTAGGTATGTGTCTATTACGTTACATTCTCTATTTACTGTTGAAGAGTGCTGAAGCCAATATATGTGTGCATAGCATTTAGTATAAGGTTCATTCTTATATGAAATATTGCTTGAGGGTTACTTTTTTTCTATATACTTGTACACTGCACTAAACTGAATTAAGAGCACATCCTTAAATAAGATAAGATGGGGAAGTCATTACCCTCTCTTAGTCTACAAACAATCTCCTCACTCACTAACCCAAGCCTAATTAAAACTGAGTAGAGCTTGGCTTTAGGGACATCTCGGACTCAATAGGAGACTGACCTAAGGAGAAAGTTGAATAGAATTTGACTCTTGCCAAATTGGTATCAAAGGTCAGGGATTGAGAGATGAAATCTCGAAGGTTGGTGGTTTGGCTTAATTACGCCCGTTACTTTTAGCGCAGATACTTCCCACCAATTTTGCCCTAATCTGACCGATTAAATTGTGGTCAGATTCTGCAATATACGCCCAGTGGACAATCTAACCAGTTAGGAGCCGTCTAGGTGTAAGGTCTGCCCTAACTTAGCCTAGATTTTTCTTTATTTATTTGTTTGTTTGTTTGCTTGTTTTTTGTTTTTATTTTTCACATCTTGGTAATATGGATTATAGTCACAATTATTCCTATGCAAATAGTGATCCATACTTCACCATGACCTCTTTTGACTTGGATATTATAACCCGACATATCATAACTTTAACCAATCAAGTATGCCAGATTGGTCTTATCCGAATCAATGTATACCCCAGTCTAATACTATGAATAAGACTGGAACAATCATCACTACTCTTCAGAGAGTCAGTGAGGATACAACTCCCCCAAGTCATATTGTCAACCACCATTCCAACATTCAGCTTCAAATTTTTCTAGTCATGATCAACTCATAGAAGAAAAATCTGAGGTGACTAAGAGTATAGAAGGCATGATTGAGTCTCAAGAATAAAAACTGAAAATGATGGACTCATAATTCTCACATAACTTCCAAATCTAAGTTCCTTACTCTATTTTCCAAGTCCCAAAACAAGAAGAAGAAACTATGGATTTTGATAGGAGTATGAAAAACCTGATTCAATCTGAAAATGTTTTTTTTCCAATCTGTCAATAGGCTAGAAGTACAAATGAGTCATTTGATCAACACAATGAAAGATAGGAATGAGGAAACTTTACCTAACACATTTTCAACTATTCTCGATTGCCCTAGCCATACTGATAGGAAAAAAGAATCATGGTGTCTTGGAGACTTAACCAAGAGTCAATTTCATCTCACAAACTTAAACTTGACTAATTTCAAACCTTAAACAAATTGGCAAGTTTTTCATTCAATGAGATTGAACTTGAATGTGGATTTGACCCCGATTCTCAACCTTGTGATTCAGTTCCCATCTTCGAATCTATGTTGACTCCGGTATCCTTACCCAAAGTTGGACCAATTTCCTGGGTCTTTATTTCATACCCATAGATTTAGAAATTAAATTAACAATTTTGGATAGTCACATTTCATTAATTGGAAAAGAATGTCAATTTCATTTGTTTGATTTGGACTCAATACTTGAACCGAACCAACTCTTGAACATAAACTTGATTTAAGTCTTATTTCTGAGTCAGTATTGGTTTCTGTTCCTTTCATTTCAAGCCCAAATCATCCAATTCATCATATCACATTCCTCCGTTGGACATAGGTATAAACCATAATGACTTCGTGATAATTTTTCAAAACTTGTCATATGAAAGGGATAATTTTCATGATAAGATCTTGCATGATCCTATTCATATTGGGGACTGTAAATATGTTAATAGAGAAGAGCTCAATAAAGGCAGGTTCCGTGAACCATCACATTATCTTAATTGGACAGCAACGATTGGCCCAATCTGACCACCACCAGAACCACCACCTTAAAGTAATATTTTCCTTCTCTTTTTGGCTTTTTTCATGCATTTATGCATTCATTCATATATTAAGGACAATGCATGAGATAGGTGTGGGGGGAGGGTTCTAATATAGCATAGGTTTTCTTTTTATTTAAAAAAATAAAATTTTTTAACATTTTCTTTACTTTAAAAACTTTTTGAAAAGAGAAGCAATATTTTGAGCTATTTTTTTTATGAAATTAAGTAAATTTTAAGGAAATAGAGCTTTATAATTAAAATTTCTTATACTTGGTCAAAATAAGATTATTTGTTTGATTTCTAGGGTTAGGAAGAAAATTTAAAAAAGTAATTTTGTCTTAATTTTTACCTTGATGAAATATGCATACTTTATATACTTACACACTTAGGGTTCAAACACAAAGATTCGTATGCCTTATAAATAAAGGAATATATATATATATATATATATATATATATATAGAGAGAGAGAGAGAGAGGGAGAGAGAGTTGAGTTGTGCTACTTTTAAAAGTATCAAGAATGTTGATAATCCGACTTTGATTTGGTTGATACACCAACCGTATATAAGATCCAAACAGTTGGATGTGATCAACTTACTATAAACTAGTTAGGAATAAAATTTCATAGATTTTCATTATCATTTACCCGTTCATCAAAGTGGTCTAAAAGTTAAGCAGTTTTAGGTCTCTCAAAAATATCGATTTTTTAGTCACTTTGATGAACAGGTAAATGATAACGAAAATCTGTGAAGTTTTTATTTCTAACTAGTTTATAGCCAGTAGATCACATCCAAATGTTTAGATCTTGCATATGGGTGGTGTATCAATAAAATCAAAGTTGGAATATTGACATTCTTGATACTTCTGAAAATCGCCTAGCTCAACTCCTATATATATACATATATATATGTGTGTGTATATATATATATATACACACACATATATATATGTACATATATATATATATATATATATATATATATATATATATATATATATATATATATATATATTAAAAATCATTTGATTAAGTGGGTATTTGTGCCCCATAAAGCATATATATTCACGTCTAAAAGTGGTCCATATAATAAATAAAATCCTTAGTTTATAACCTTATTCGCTCGAGTCCTTAAGTCCTTGGGGTGTTTTCTCACCCGCTACCCTAAGACCATTCGGTTTGGGAGTCACCGACTAAAGGCTCGTTACATGGGCAGATTAGAAAGCCTAATAGAATTATGGAATAATACCACCAATATATATATATATATATATATATATATATATATATATATATGTATGTATGTATGTATGTATGTATGTATGTATATATTATATATATATATATATATATATATATATATATGTATATATATATGTATATGTGTGTGTGTATGTCTGTATGTATGTATATTTATATATGTATGTATGTATGTATGTATGTTGAAAAATAAAGCATAAGAGTTAGAGTTAAAAATTTTGAGTCAAAATTTCACTACCACAAAGGTGCATATAACTTAGGGTAAAATAATATACTAGATGAGAAATATAGTTTGATGATCGGTTGCTAAT
Organism: Agave tequilana; assembly: GCA_038442645.1. NCBI lineage: Eukaryota > Viridiplantae > Streptophyta > Magnoliopsida > Asparagales > Asparagaceae > Agave > Agave tequilana. Next base: position 153,332 of record JAVJIF010008349.1, on the reverse strand, counting down.
ATTACACAGTCATTATCATATTCTCATACTTATTACAAATAAACTCTGCTTTTTTCTAATTATTTTTTAATTTATTTGCAGGCCCATTCCTAAAGGAGAGGGGAAGAGAAATGAGCCCAAAAGCCCATCAAATTCTGATTTAAATCAAATTAATTCGAAGTCCGTAAATCAGGGCAGATTAGGTTGATTCAGATTGGTTGAAAACAAGTTAGAACAAATCCCTACAAATCAATTGGTTGAAGTCAAAGAACAAAGGCCATTTCGTCAAAATCTCAGACTTAAACTGCAAAACCCGCTAAAGATAAATACAAATCGAGAAGCCGGTGAGTACCACCAATACGGTGTGGCAAGGCCACGGAAACTCGGCCAAAGTCGTGTTTTCGCGGCTTGGTTAGTGAGTTAGGGGGAGTGTTTGCTCCTCCTATCTTTTTACACTCTCAAAGGTTGGGTTTTGCCAATAAATACAGGGATTTTCATAGCGTACAGGGGACGACCATGCAGGGATAGAATTTAGTCCACTTTTTCATTTTTTGAAATGTAGGTTTTTATTTTTCTTTTCATATAATTTTCAGTTTTAATTTATGTAAATCAGAGGAGATCAGAGTTTCATAGGAGAATGAGAACGAAGCTTGTGCTAAGGGTGACACCGGTGTAAAATTTTTTTCTTTTCTCTTATTGCTATAAAATCAAATATGTAGTTTCCCTTTTGTATGTACTTTGTTTTTGTTCTACTTCTTCTTCTCTACTTTTCTTCTTTTGGTACCAAATTGCTATCCAAGTGAGTCTTAAAGCATCGAAAGGGCCTTTGCGAGTGCCACCGATAGCTCATGACGATGGATTTTGAGTTTCATTCTGTATCACTTCATACTTGCAACGTCTTGATGATATAATGTGGAGGAGATGGGAATCAACTCTTATGGGCTATACGTTGATCGCCTCACCTCAAGATAACTTCATTGCAAAAGATTCAAGGTAAGCATTTGGCCAAAGGAAGTAAGTAACTTTTAGATTCTTTTCTTTTTATTCTTTAGTTTAAAACACCACAATCTACTACTTCTTTTATCACTCCTTTTCCATTTCTTTGTACATATTATTTATAGTTTCTCCATCTTCTTAATCTACCATCTTCTTTCTAATTTAACTTTAACTCAATTTTCCTTTTTCTTTTAAAGAACTAAAAAAAAACTTTAACCATACTTGTAGCCTAAAAGAGAACGTACTACAAAACTTCTACCTCTAGTCCCTCCTTGTGGATCACGACCTGCATAGCCACGTGCTATTGCGGTAGAATTGAGTAACTTGCACTCTTTAATCTTAAAATCTAAAATTTTGTATTTGTGTGCAGATTCTAACTCAATCAAATTTTGGCACCGTTGTCGGGGAGGGACGGTAAGTTATTCTCTTTTTAGATTTACATTTTTGGTTAACTTTCTTTTTTGTTCTTGGTGTACAGGTTTGACAACAAGGAATTTTTGCTGCAGTGGACATATTAGTGGCCTTAGACTCTGCTCAAGAAAGCAGATCCAAGAAGCCCTCAAATTTGTTACATTCCTATGGCAATCTGAATGAACTACTAACCTGTATTTTTTGCAGGTTGGCTGTAGTACAAAGTTTAATATCTGTACCTTTCTATTTCCTTGTTTATCTCACCGTATTTACTTTCTAACCTCAAAGTAAAGTGATGTTTGTTAAATGCTAAAAATGGTTTAGATTTTGCATTTAGGCACGTGTCTAATTCGTTTACATTTTACATTACTGTTGAAGAGTGCTGGAGCAAAAGGTACATTTGCATGGCATATAGTTTAGGAAACATTCTTGAGTGATTATTTGCTTGTTGAATGTTACTTTTCTTTATCCTGCACACCTTGCACAATTAATCTTAAGGGCTTGTTCTATAAACAAGATAAGGTGGGAAAGTCATTACCCTCCCTTAGCCCACAAACAATCTTCTCACTCACTAACCCAAGCCTAACTAAAACTAAGTAGACTTTGGCCTTAGGGACATCTCGGACTTAATTAGGAGATTATCCTAAGGGGAAAGGTGTTAGAATTTGACTCCTACCAAATCAGTGTCTAAGGAAAGGGTTGAGGGGCGAAACCCCGAAGGCTGGTGATTTGGCTTAATTTGGCCCGTCGCTTTTGCGCGGATACCTCCTACTATTCTTGCCCTTACCTGGCTGATTAGCTTGTGATCAAAGTCTGCATTATACCTCTCGTGGACAGTCGAATCAGTTAGGAGTCGTCTAGGTCAAAGGTCTATCCTAACTTAGTTTAGAATTTTTTTTATTTATTTGCTTATTTTTTTTTTTTTGTTTTTGACATTTCTTGTGTGATATGGCTTATAATAACAATTTTTCCAATTTTAATGGTAATCCATATTACACACCAACCTCTTTTTCGGATATTACCAACCCGCATATTATAACTTTAACTAACATAGTGTGCCGGATTGGTCTTATCCGAATCAATGTAACCCATGCCCCCAATCTTATGATCATAATTTCTAGAATAATTTTAACTTTTCACAGAATCAATGGGGATTCACCTCCCCTGAGTCCAATTTTCAACCAACTTGTCCTCCTTATCTACCTTGTCCACAATATTTCCAAAATTCATATTCAGTTCCACCTGTCTAAATAGAAAACTATCAATTTTGAAAATGAGTATGCATGAGTCTAAACAACAATCACAAAATCTGATGGACTCACAATTTCACCACCAATTCTAAAACAACACTTCATCTTTTTAAGACCAATCGCAATAAAATGATGAACCAATCAACTATGAAAAGATGCTTGAAGCCATTACTCAGGCTCAAAACGCTCGTAATCATGACATAGATATGATGGTCTAAACTCTACGTTCTCACCGTTTGACCATTTCTGATGTCGTTAAACATTCTGTTAGAGCCGAAGAGTCATGTTGTTTTAGAAAACAAGGTTCCATTTTAGCACAATCATTTGACCTTGCCCAAACTCCAAATTTTGAAAATGACATTGACAGTTTGGCAAGTTATCCTTTTCCTGAAATTGAACTTCAGCATGAATATGATCATGAACCTCAACTTAGTGATTCAATTCTACTTCCTGATTCAATTATGACTCCGGTGTCTTCACCTGATTTCAATCTTTTTTCCGAGTCAACATTGGATATGTGCCAATTCATAATGAAATTGAACCGCCCACCTTTGATGATCATCATATTGAACTTGATCAATTTCATACTTTCGAAAGTCCCATTGACAAATTGGCAAGTTCTCATTTCTATGAAATTGGACTCAATGAGAAATGTGACCTAGATTCTCAATTTTGTGATCCAGTTCAAATTTCAACCCAATATTGACTCCTATTTTGTTACCCGACTTAAGTAATATCTTAGAGCCAGTTTTGATTCCCACACCTGTCATTCTTGAACTTGAATCACCAATATTAAGTCACATTCTATTTGTGGAAAAATGAATGAGGACTTGAGTCTCAACTTCTTGATTTGGACCCACTTCCTAAACCAATCTCGACTCCTGAACCTTTATTTGACTTAAGTCACTTTCCTGTGTCGGCATTAGTTCCCGTATTTTCTAACTCCAAGTCAATCATTCTATCTTTTCACACTCCATTTTGGGATAAGGCGGTTGACAAAATTGAGTCCGAAATTAATTATGGAATTTGAAAATAGATGGGGTTAAATTTTTAATAAAACTGTTCATATATACATTATTTTAGTGGGTTATATAAGAGAGATTTCTGGTGGGTTCCTTCGAACTCCACGAAAAGTCGATTGGGCCGCATTGCATGAACCAATCAGACCACCACCGGAACCACCACCTTAAGGTAATATTTTCCTTCCCTTTCTTCTTTTTCATACATCTATGCATTAATTTATACATTGAGGACAATGCATGAGATAGGTGTGGGGGAAGGTCTAACATAATTTAGGTTTTTCTTTATTAAAAAAAGAAAATAAAAATTAACATTTTCTTTACTTTTAAAAACATTTTGAAAATAGAAACAATATTTTGACTTATTTTTTGTAAGAAATTAAGCCAATTTTAAGGAATAGGAAAATTCAAATTAGGATTTCTTATACTTGGTCAAAATAAGATTATTTGTTTAATTTTTAGGGTTAGGAAGATAATTTGTCAAAGTAATTTAGTCTTGATCTTTACCTTGAAATATGCACACTTATATACTTATACACTTAGGGTTCAAAAAACAAAGATTCTTATGCCTTATAAAAATAAAAAAAAGAAAAAATATATATATCTATGAAAGATGAACAAATCTAATTATTGATTAGCTAGGTGCTTTGGCCTATGTAAGCCTTGATATTTATGCGAAAGATGATTAGATAAGTTTAAGAAAATATATATATAAAAGTTCTCTGATTAAGCTGGGTATTTGTGCCTAAAAAAGTATAAATATTCATGCCTAAAAGCGGTTCATATAATAAAATCCTTAGTTTTGTGGCCTTGTTTGCTCGAGTCCTTAAGTCCTTGGGGAGTTTTTCTCACCTGGTGCCACCGTTTGGTTTGAGAGTCACCGATTAAAAGCTTATTACATGGGCAGATTAGAAAGCATAATAAAATTAAGGAATAATATCACCAAAAATAAAATAATATATATATATAAGAAATAAATAAGGCATAAGAGTTAGAGTTAAAGAACCCTTAGTCAAAATTTTTACGGTCACAAGGTGCATATGACTTAGGGTAAAGTAATAGACTAGATGAGAAGTACAATTTGACTCCTTACTTTGATTGATAACAAATTTTTGAATAGAGACTAAGTTTAGGAATGAAAAATTCAATTTTTCTATAACTTATAGATTACTTAAAACTTACAATAATATTTCAAATATTTTTCTTTCAAAATGTGTTTTCAAAATACTAACATTTTTCTCTTTGCTTTCGGATTTTGTGGGTGTAATCCGCTGAAAACCCTCACGAGACAAAAATCGTCTTCTAGGGGAAATCTACAGGTTTAACGGCTTATTACACAGGCTCAGTGCAATCGCGTGACCTGTGAAAGTGGTCTAATAATTATTTATTTAGTTGTTTTGCTCGAGGACGAGCAAAAGATAGGTATGGGGGTGTGATCGGTTGCTAATATTGCACAGTCATTATCATATTCTCATACTTATTATAAAATAAACTCTATTTTTTTCCTAATTATTGTTTAATTTATTTGCAGGCCCATTCCTAAAGGAGAGGGAAGAGAAATGAGCCTAAAAGCCCATCAAATTTTGATTTAAATCAGAATTAATTTGAAGTCAGTAAATCAGGACAGATCAGGTCGATTCAGATCGGTTGAAAACAAGTTAGAATAAATCCCTACAAATCAATCGGTTGAAGTCAAAGATCAAAGGCCATTTCGTCAAAATCTCAGACTTAAACTGCAAATCTAGGTGAAGATAAATACAAATCGAAAAGCCAGGGAGTACCACCAACAGGGTGTGGCCACCTGGCCACACCCTGGCCACAAAAACGCAGCCAAAACCGCATTTTTGCAGCTTGGTTAGTGAGTAGGGGGAGCGTTTGCTCCCCCTATCTTTATACACTCTTATAGATTAGGTTTTGCCTATAAATACTGGGATTTTCAGAGCATATAGGGGACGATCATGCAGAGATAGAATTTAGTCCACATTTTCATTCTTTGTAGTATAGGTTTTTGTTTTTCTTTTCATGTAATTTTCAGTTTTAATTTATGTAAATCAGAGGTGATCAGAGTTTCATAGGAGAATGAGAACGATGCTTGTGCTGAGGGTGATACGGTGTAAGATTTTCTTCTTTTCTCTTACTGTTATAAAATCAAATTTGTAGTTTTCCTTTTGTATGTACTTTGTTTTTATTTTACTTCTTCTTCTCTACTTTTCTTCTTTTGGTACCAAATTGCTATCCAAGTGAGTCTTAAAGCATCGAAAAGGCCTTTGCGAGTGCCACCGATAGCTCATGACGATGGATTTTGAGTTTCATTCTGTATCACTTCATACTTGCAACGTCTTGATGATATAATGTGGAGGAGATGAAAATCAACTCTTATGGGCTATACGTTGATCGCCTCACTTCAAGGTAACTTCATTGCAAAAGATTCAAGGTAAGCATTTGGCCAAAGGAAGTAAGTAACTTTTAGATTCTTTTCTTTTTATTCTTTAGTTTAGAACACCACAATCTATCACTTCTTTTATCACTCCTTTTCCATTTCTTTGTACATATCATTTCTAGTTTCTCCATCTTCTTAATCTACCATCTTCTTCTTAATTTAACTTTAACTCAATTTTTCCTTTTTCTTTTTAAGAACTAAAGAAGATCTTTAACCATACTTTGTAGCCTAAAAGAGAACTTACTAAAAAGCTTCTATCGCTAGTCCCTCCTTGTGGATCATGACCCGCATAGCCACTTACTATTGCGGTAGAATTGAGTAACCTGCACTCTTTAATCTTAAAATCTGAAATTCTGTATTTGTTTGCAGGTTCTAACTCACTCATTTGACTCCTTATCTTGATTGATAATAAGTTTTTGAATAGAGACTAAATTTAAGAATGAAAAATTCAGTTTTCCTATAACTTATAGATTACTTGAATTTTTACAATAATAGCTCAAATAGTTTCTCTATTTTTCAAAATGCTTTTTCGAAAATACTAACACTTTATTTCTCTTTCTTTATGGATATTTTGGGTGTAATCCACTGAAATTTTCATGAGACAAAGCTTATCTTTTAGGGGTAACCTAGCGGTTTAACGGCTTGTTGCGCATGCTAAGTGCAACCGTGATTCCTACGAAAGTGAATTAGACTAGGTTTGGTTTCACTTTTTATTTGTTTTGCGCGAGGACGAGCAAAAGATAATTGCAGGGGTGTGATCGGTCGTAATATTGCATATTTGTCATCTCATTTCTATATTATTTGTTTAATAAACTTTGCTATTTAATTATCTTTTTGTCTAATTATTTGCAGGGCCTTTACTACATGAAAGAGGAGAGAAAATAAGCCCAAAAGCCCACCGAAATTCAAATTAAATTAAAATCAAGGATGAGGGCAAATGTTTAGTTGAAGATCAGAGCAAATCAGAGAGATAACACCAAACAGAAATCGGTTAAATTTGAATTTTAATGAATACATTTTGGTTAGCTGAAGATCAACATTGATATTGTCAAATTTGTAATTCAGATTGAGAAACCAGTTGGATAAATGGATGAAACATCAAACCAGGGACCTGCACCTGCTTGGTGTGGCCACCCAGGCCACGGAAACACAACCCAATTTGCATTTTCGCGGCAATTTTGTTGAGATACAGGGAGCACCTATCTTCAGAGGCTCTTTTCCTTTTGCATTTTGCTATAAATACATGTAACTTCTGAGGCCAGAGAGGATGATTCAATAGAAAGAATAGGCTAGGCTATTCTTTAGCTTGTAACTTAGGATTTTTAGATTTTTATGTAATTTTTATTTTATTTATGTAACTCAGAGGAGAGGATATTTTCATGGGAGAATTGGAGTGAACTTTGTACTGAGGGTGACACTATGTAAGTCTTCTTTTGTTTCATTGTTATTTGAATCGAATCAAAGTTACATCTTTATGTTCTTCTTCTCTTACTCGTCTTCTATCAGGTTTTGATAATAATCTAAATGAAACCCATAGCATCGAATCTGCTTGGCCCTTGCAAGTGCCCTTGATGGCTTATGGTGATGGATAATCGTTTCTATTTATTTTCTACTTCCATTTAAATTTCTAGTTTAAGCCTGAGAACGGGGAAGATCTTATTTGCCATGCTTTGCTCGCCTTCAAGATGAGGTAAGTCACCAAGGATTCAAGGTAAGTCATCAACCGAAAGAGGTAAGTAAGTACTTTAAGGATTTTTCTTCTTCTTTTTTAATCTTTAGTTTAGATTACCACCAATCACAACTTGTTGGCCCAAAGTCCCATCACTCTAGTTTTATGATGGTTAACTCATATAGTTATAATACTAATAATCTTGTTTTCATTTAGTTTCTGATATTCTATCAAGATCTTAGTCGGTGTTTTGCTTCAACAAAAGATTTGAAGTCAAGTTTTGAAGCTAACACGTGCTGATTCAAGAGCTCGCGCATAAAGATTGCATCAAAAACTCAAGAGGAGTCTAGCTCTTTGGATCAAGGTTTGGACCAAGTTAAGAAGGAGAAGAAGATTTTCAAGACTTGTATTGTGTTTGTAAGTGTTAAGATTTTATTTTTAGATAAAATGTAAAGGATAGATTAGTTGGGGATTGCTCAACCTCATATACACACACAAAAAATTTATATATGTTTCCTTAAAATAGTTTGATTTTAGAAAATACCGTTTTGATTTTGAACTTCAAACTAGATATCTTTATGTTTCATAAATAGAGTTCATCAAGACAAGTTTACATGTTTTATATGTGTTTTTGATTTCATCCATACACATTGGTAGTTCAAATATTTAGAAAAACTTATTTGATGTTTCTATATCATGTGTTTGAATTTTTTTAAGTCAAAACTTATTTTAGAGCTTAATGTCAAAAACAAAGATATTTCATCTTATATGTGTATTGGATCATATCCATACACATGATACTTTAAATGAGTTTTAAATATCTTGTTTTTGTATTTGGACAAGCTTTGAAAAAAAATCGTTTTTCAAATTGAAGGTTGATTTTAAAAAATACAGGTTTTTGTTTAAGGCTAAAATTTTATATCACAAAAATAGTTCAAAAGGTTTGTAATATGTGTTGATTTTTGATCACACATATTTGTACTTCAAAGTATTTCAATAAACTGATTTTTGTGTATTTTATGGGATTTTATAGGATGTTAAAAGAGCAAGTTTTAATCCCTTTAATATTCCTGACCTGGACTTCTGGTGGTCGACCGAGCGGTCGACCGAGCTAGAAGTCAGTCGACCGAGCGGTCAACCGATGTGCACAGAACGTGCACATAGCCTTGGCATTAGGACCAGTCGACCGGGGCGGTCGACCGATCCAGAGAGTTTACTCTATGGATATGGCCCCGGTCGATTTTAATAGAAATCCTTCATAGTGTTGAAGGCGGGAATGTAGAGCAAGTGTGCTTGAACCTCGCAACAATTCTCCCGTATTTGTGATTGCTCATCTCTCTCTCACTTTGTTTGGTGGGAAAATTGAAGCTCGAGAAGTAAATTCTTTATTTGATTATAAAGAAAGTTACAGCGGATCAATAATCCTCTTACAAGAGAGGGAAGATATTTAAGCTTGAATCTCCCCTTTGTTTAGTGCCAGGTTCTGGTTGTGGCGGTGGAAAGTGAATCTTGTTTTCCGTTGACCGGGTGAACGTCAGGACCTTTTGAGAATCCTCTCTTTGAATAGTAGACGAAGCAACACAGTTTCTGTTCGCCAAGAATCTCAAAGAGAGTGTAGACAAAACAAACTTATACGCAACAAGTTGTTAGAAGAGTTGAACTCTCTCTTTCTTTTCAGCTGGAAATCTTGGTGTTTCTACGGCTTACCACCGAAGTTCTTTTTACCAAGAAGTATCCGACCCTTTTTTTCTGACCCCTCTTCTATAGCAAACTGGGCTATTTATAGAGGTTTCAGGAGGTAAACGTGTCCCCTAAAAATACTCCATAATGGGGATTAACTCCCTCACTACGTGGGTAGTAATTGACCCAGTAATGAGAGTAGTTACAACTAAGATGCATGTTTTGAACCTTGCGTTTTGCTGCTGAAGTAATGCTTGAGAGACACGGGTTTCCAGCTCTGCGTCAAGCTTCGCGTAAGACGTGGGCTTTGGACTCTGTATCTTGGCACTACAATAATATTGAGACGCGGGTTTCAACCCTCGCGTCTTTGGTCCTCGCAGTGATGTCAAGACGCGGGTTTCAACCCTCGCGTCTTGGTACTGCACTGATGGCGATGACTAGCCCTGCGTCTAGAGTTTGGATTCTACTTTTTGGTGACTCGTCCTCAGTGATTTTACAGAACCCCCTCCCAAATTTTTGATATTCCGCATTTGACTGGGACGGATTTTGAAGTACTTTGGACTATAGTTGAATTCATACTTCTCATGATTGGACTGACAATCATTTGAGATACTCTGAGCTTGAAATCTTCTCTGGAGTATGGTCTTCATGAGTGTACTATAAAACCCTTTGAAGCCACCAGGGATGATTGTGGTGAGTGTCTAGATACGCGGTCCAGACCTGCTCAGTGCTCTGAGCAGGTTGTTGGTGTACTTTGAACCAGGGGCGAACTGTCATCTGCTTGTGCCAGTGTACTCTTGAACTGATTTGCAGAAGTAAAGACTGAATGTATGTCTTGTAGACGCAGGGGTTATGTTATTCTAGAGACGCAGTCCTCACTTAGAATGGGGACGCATCTATTAGTTTGCTGAAGAAATGCGGCTCTTGGAGGGACGTGATCTTTGAGATGAAGATGCAGCTCTCACTCTGTGAACTAGGCGCGAATTTGGCCTTGCTGAAGAGGTGCGACATTTTGGAGGGACGCGATTTTTGTTAAACACGAATCCGTCTTTTAGGCGCGTTGCCATCTGTCCGGCGAAATTGAGGGGATATCTTTCTTTTGGCGTGTGAATTTTGCGTTACATTTAATATGCACGCCACGTGTCAGGTAGGGATTAGGCCTCGAGCCAAGCGCCGCGTATCTCTGCGAATCACTGTGCCTATAAAAGATAACAGTCTTTCAAGAGTCATCATTAGACTCTTCTTCTTCTTCGCTGAGCTTTCTATCGAGAGTTAAGAAAAAGCTTAAAAGCTCTTTTCAATTTTAACGTTTTCAGTACCTATTTCGCGGTTGAAATGGCCCCAAAAGCTAAGCATGTGGCTTCATCTTTGAGCAGTGCTGCTTCTGAGACTCAGAGGGGCGTTTCTTCCATGCAAGAGGCTCCTATTTCAGGCAGTAAAACCATCTGATTTGGCTTCCGTCATTAAAGGGGCTTAAAGAGTTCTTTTAAATCTTAAGTCTCTTTTGAATGTGAACCACCAACACGAGGCTCATGCCTATGTTTGATCTTCAGACGTGGCTCTGGCTCAAAGACAAAAGGTGTTATTCTGAAACGCAAATTGTCTTCTTCAGTAAAGGGAACGCGACCTTCATACTTATGGAAGGACGCGGATCCATAAACGCGGCCCTTGATTCTGTCAGGATGCAGAATTCAGGATTTAATGGAGACGCGGTCTTGGGCTCCTCAAGACTGACGCACGGATCTCAGCTAGCTGACGCTGACGCGGCATTGGCTCAATAAAGACGCGGCTCTGGTCCCTAGATAGGGCGTAAACTCAGGCTTTGTTGAATTTATGATGGAGATATGGCTTCCATCTTGCAGTAGAGGCGCGGTTTTGGGCCTCTCAAGAATGGCGAGCGAGCCTTAGCTGGTTGATGAGGGCGCGGACTTCAGGATGCATCTTGTAAGTCTTATGAATTGGTGTGAACTCAAGACGCAATTCGGTGAACCCAGCTTGTTGAGGAGATACGACTTTAGACCACTTCAGAAGACGCGGTTGTGGCCCCTTCAGTAGGAATGAAAGGAACGCAGTCTTTGAGTTCATGAAAGGACGCGGGTTTCAGGACGTGACCTTTGAGTCTGCGCTTGACGCAGCCTCCTAAGCGTCACATGTAGCCCGTCTTAAAGATCTTATTAGATCTTTAAATGCCAAGTCGGCGTTGACGATTGGGGACTTGTGTCCTCCGATGTTTCCCGAAGCTACTATCCACGCATCAGCTCTTTATTGGGCTTTGACGTTCATGCAGGAATTAAGGCTGATGGCTCTGATTTTTACGCCATTAATTACAGGCCTTATGGCTTGCATATAAATAGGCCTTACCCCCTTAACAGTCGATTATCTATACTGTTTTCCTTTGCGAGCATGCGCTATGAAGGTCTTCGTCTTGATTTGTTTATCTTCCCTTCAAAGGGATGTGTTCCAATGAACAGCAAGAACTCGAAGCTTCAATGCTTTCTGAACTCAAAGTTTTCATACTTTTCTTTAATCTTCTCCAAAGATTATCACTGTCAAGTGATTTCAAGATCAAAAAGCATCGCCTTAAGTGCTTTTATTGGTCGCGCCTTAATGCATAAAGTTCAACCTCTAGAGGGTTCTTTCGCAGGTAGGAACTGCTTGTCGCCATGAAATACTCAGTCCCACTAAGTTTTCGTTTTCTTGCCCTTCAAAGAGATTCGATCTCTTGATCTTCTCTTGAAGTCTGACTGATGCGCCCGTTATTCAGAAGTCGCATCTTTTAGACTTCTTGATGAAGCACGAGTCGTCTGACCTTGGATTTTAACTCAAAATCCTTTGAATGCGAGTGTGATGAACTCTGTACTTGGATCTTAAGACGCGAGCTTTGTACACAAAGCTCGCATTTGAGGTTCTTGATTTAAAGAATCTTAATTCTTTTGAGGCCCTTGGACTTGGATGTGGCAACTCCTGTTTCTCAAACGTGGGTGTGGCGACTTCTGCGTCTGGTCTACCTTGCGTCTTGTATTTTAGACGCGGGGCTAAAATCAGACCGCGTTCAGGTCTGTGCGCGTCTGAAATCCACAACTTCAACCGCGTCAGCCCTTAAACTTTTCTGTTTCTGACTTAACAGAATTTTAGGCCTTCTGCACCGGTCATCCCCGCGTCTGAAGTTTACAACTACAATCGCGTTTACCCTTTAGCTTTTCTGTTTCCTTCTTAACAGAATTTTAACCTTCTAGTTTTTGTTTCTTGCAGATCTTGGCAATCTCATGTTTTCCATTGATTTGCAAAGGGAAAAACTTACAAAAAAGGGTCGAGGAGCTAAATTACAAGTAACACAAAGGATTACAAGTAGATCTCCTCAGAGATTCTGGAGAAGTGTGCTGGTAGGAGTCTGGTCAGCGCGCGACCATTTTGTCCCTTTGATGATGCGAGCGATGAGATTCCCTTCTCGCCTAGTTCAGGGAATCGGAGAACGGAAGGTTGGTAGAACCCTCTTATTGCTTCTCAAAACGGCCTTCGCTTAGGAATTCCTTCTCGCCTGATTCCGGAAATTCCTTGAGAGGAAGGAAGGTATTAGGGTATCAGCACCATGATTAGAGAAGCGGTTCTCTAAAATCTCTGAATTTTTGGAAGCAAGAGAGTAGATCTCTGTTTGTGCGCGCGATGCGTCCTCTCAAGAAGTCTGCCATTTCTCTGGAGCGTCCTCCTCTTCTTGTGCCCATGGTGGGCTATTTATAGGAAGAGCAAGGGTAAAATTGTCCCTTGAAAATATGGAAACAGATTGAATCAATCTGTTCAAATCTGGAAAGTAGACTTGCTACGAGGCTAGAATCAGTTTCTGCGAAGTTAGAAATAGCAGGTCGGTTGGTCCTCCTGATCTGTTTTGATCCTTTCCATACAATTGGAAGATTTTCCCTGATCCTCTTACTCATTTTAGGAGAGTCAAGAGATTATGGCAATCAACTACCAAATTTGATCTCAGATTTGATCTTGATTGGATTTGATCTTGATCTGAATAGATTTGATCTCATCTGGAGATTTAATTGGTCAAAAATTGACCATGACGGACCCGCAGTAGAGCTGCCCGCGTTGAGCTTGCAGCGGAGCTGGAAGAAACATCTGGCGAAGTCAGAAGACAGCTCTTCAGCGGAGCTAGATAACGTCTGTGGCGAAGCTACCAAACATTCATCTGCGTGGTTACGTGTGGCTTCAAGCGAAGCTAACTCTCTACGGAGTTAACTGAGCACTTCAGGCGAAGCTATAGGTTAGCTTCCTGATGGAGCTGTGAATGGCTTCAAGGCGAAGTTAGGTGATCTTAGCCTCTCAGGCGAGGCTATCCCTTTGGGCTCATGTGATGCTAACTGTTAGCATCTTAGACCTACTGAGGTCTGTTTAGAGACAATCCGGGCTCACTGTCTGCTTCACTTGATAGTAGAGTCCAAGTTGCTGCTTTATCCCTTGGGGATGAATGAAAACTGGTCGTCAGCTTATCTGTCACTTGTCTTTTGTAAATGTCAACAAGTACAGAACTGGTCGTCAGCTTGTCTATCGCTTGTCTTTTGTAAATGTCAACAAGTTTAGACATTGTTCGGACCAATCAGCCTATCTTTCACTTGTCTTTTGTAAATGTCAACAAGTTTAGACATTGTTCAGGCCAGTAAGAATCTTGTCTTTTTTAAAGTGTCAACAAGACACCCTTCAAAGTTTTCAAAAGTCTGCAATGGCTCAGACTTCGAAATACTTTGAATTGCTTTGATCCGTGGTATGTGAAGTACGAACGTCACCATGGTGGTTGAGTTCAGCTTCGCTTTCAATCTTGCTTTGGGATAGATTCGCCGAAGAATCGTGTAGATTCGCGACTCTGAGTAGCTTCGCGTATGGGTAGCTCCGCATCCCGGTAGCTTCGCATCCGAGCCTCCCGGAATCAATTCGCTTTGGAATGCTGTTCCTTTCCGAGGCCAACTGCTTTCGGCTAGTTACGAGAAGGATTGCTCCTTTTTCGAGGTTAGAATAACCTCTCTTGCATTAATCGAGGGAGATCATTCCTCTCTTGTGCGTTTCCGAGGGAGAATATTCCCTTTCTCAAGGCTCAATAAATGCACATTAACGAGGGAGATGATTTCTTCCTTGCACGGTTTCGAGGAAAACCGTTCCCTTTTTCAAGGCTCAATAGATGCCTTAAATCCGCTCGTGCTTCTATGCTTGAAGCTGCAGCGCTCAGGCCATGAGGCCTATAAATAGGACACCTGAGGTTCTCTGAAGAGAAGTAGTCTACTCTTCTCTTTTCTTGGTTATTAGAGAGAGATACTCAGATCTCTGAACTAGTGGGGATGCCTACTCTGGTCATTACCCGGCCAAGGACCGATAAGTCTCGGCCATCTAGAGATTTTACCAATGAGCTGATAACTTTTAGGAAATTTATCTCCCTTAATTTAGCTTTAATAGCTGTCTCAGGGATTGATTTCCCTTATTCTTCATTTTGTATCGACTGATCTGCAGAGAAGGGTTTCAGCCCTATTTCCCAGCTTCCCGCCGAAGCTATCATTTTAACTTGATCAAAGATCACTGCATGCTTGCCGGCTAAGTTCGCCACGTAGGCAAGAATTGGGACTTAGTCTCTTCAACGCTGAGCCAGCCTTGCCAAATAGGTGGGGCTAAGACTGCGTCTCTCAGGATCAGTCTGGCTTAGCCATATAGGTGAGGCTAGGACTTGGCTTATGCTGAGCTAGCCCATCATCACTGTGCAAGCGAGGCTATCCTCTGCTTTAACTGAAATCAATCCTTAACTGAGTCAGATATAAATTGCTTCGCCCCAAAAAATTTAACTTAACGTTTTTTGGCAGCTTTTCCTTTGACTTACTGCTAACTTGTTTCAGTTTGCATTGCAGTGAGCTATGTTCGCCATTCTTTTGTCTTGATGAAAGAGACCAAGAAGTTGCCTCTTGCTTTCAAGTTGAAACTTTAAATCCTAAGCAGAAGGAACAACTGGGGCAGCTGATGTGTGTTCCCAGAAGAGGTTGGCAGTCGCTTATCCGAGATGATTCACTTCGAGGCAAGGCTGGTAGTCGCTTATCCGAGATGATCCACTTCGGGAAAGCGGACGTCACCTGTAAGGTCCTGGATCCTTCATTGCCAATTTTCATCAAAGAAGATCCAGCCTTCTGGTGGCAATCGGTCCTTTGCAAATTTTGATTATGGAAGGTTCAACTTCCTGGTGGCACCATCTGCCATTATGCGAAGGATTACGGCCTTGTGCAGGAGGAAGGCCTTTCATGTCTAGTTGGTTTGGCTTGAAAGTAGATAGGACCACTTGTATGCCTTTTGAGCAAATGACTCTATTGTATGAAACACAACCTTGATGTAATAGTATGAATGTACCTTCCCTTTTAAATCAATAAAAGTTCAGTTTCTGCTCATCTGATTTTTTTTTCCTTCACTTGAATTAGGCCGGTGGAGCTAGCTGATTGAGCTTAAACCTGCAAACAAAATACAGAATTTTAGATTTAGAAATAGAGATATGCAAGTGCTCAATTCTTCCGCAATAGCAAGTGGCTATGCGGGTCGTGATCCACAAGGAGGGTTAGCGATAGAAGCGTTCAAGGTTTGTATTGAAATCTTTGTGAAGAAAAACGAAGGTTCTTCTTTGTTTTAAGAAATGAAAATTAAAAAAGAGTTAGGTTAAAGTTAAAAAGAAAGCGATAGATGAGAAGGTGGAGAAAATCAGAAAGTGACTATGTACAAAGAAAATGAAAGAGTGAAAGAGATTTGGAAGATGTCGTGTTGATGATCTAAACTAAAAGTTACAAGAAAAGAAAGAAGAACTAAAAATATTTACTTACTTTCTTTTTACCAAAAGCTTACCTTGAATCTTTAGCGACGATGTTACCTTGAAGTAGAGGCAATCAGCGTATAGCCCATAAGAGTTGATTATTGTCTCTTCCACATTACATCATCAAGACAAAACAAGCATGAAATGATACAGAGAGACTCAAATCCATCGTCATGAGCTATCGGTGGCACTCGCAAAGGCAAGGCTCTTTCGATGCTTGCAGACTCACTTGGAAGACAATTGTACCAAAAGAAGAGTGAAGTAGAAAAGAAGAAGAAGAAGAACACTAAAACGAAATACATACAAAAAGAAAATACAGATTCGATTTCATAACAATAAAAAAAGAAAGAAACCTTACACCAGTGTCACTCTCAGCACAAGCTTCGTTCTCGTTCTTCTATGAAAGTCTGATCTCCTCTAAATTACATAAATTAAAACTAAAAATTACATGAAAAGAAAAACAAAAACCTATACTAAAAAATGGAAAACTAGACTAAATCCTATCTCTGCATGGTCATCCCATTTTCAGTGCAAATCCTGCCCTTTTATAGGCAAAAACCCAACCTACAGGAGAGGATAAAGATAGGGGGAGCAAACGCTCCCCCTAACTCCATAAAAGAGCCGCGGAAACGCGGTTTTGGCCGCGTTACCGCGGCCTTGCTGTGGCCAGGTGGCCACAGCCTGTTGGTGGAGCTCCCTTACTTCGCGTTCTGGTTTTATCTTCAGTTAGATTTCTCGTTTAAGTCTGGGATTTTGACGAAATGGCCTTTGATCTTTACTTCAACCGATCGATTCTAGGAGGATTCTTCTCAACCGGTTTTTAACCTCTCTGATTTTGCCCTGATTCAATAGAGTTCGAATTAATTCTGATTTAATTCAGAATTTGGTGGGCTTTTGGGCTCATTTCTCTTCACTCTCCTTTAGGAATGGGCCTACAAATAAATTAAACATTTAATTAGGACAATGCAGAGTTTATTCTATAATCAGTATGAGAATATGATAATAAATGTGTAACATTAGCGACCAATCACACCCCCATACCTATCTTTTGCTCGTCCTCGAGCAAAACAACTAAACTATACTAAGGATTATTAGACCACTTTCGCAGATCACGCGATTGCACTGAGCATGTGCAACAAGCCGTTAAACCTCTAGGTTTCCCCTAGAGGACGAGTTTTGTCTCGTGAGGGTTTTCAGAGTATTACACCCACAAAATCCATAAAGAAAGAGAAACAATGAGTTAGTATTTTCGAAAAGCATTTTGAAAGAAAATTTTTTTTGAAATATAATTGTAAGATTTAAGTAATCTATAAGTTAGAAAAACTGAATTTTTCATTCCTAAACTTAGTCTCTATTCAATAATTTATTATCAATCAAAGTAAGGAGTCAAATTGTACTTCTCATCTAGTCTATTACTTTACCCTAAGTCATATGCACCTTGTGACTGTGAAAATTTTGACTAAGGGTTCATTAACTCTAACTCTTATGCCTCATTTATTTATATATATATATATTTTTGTGGTATTATTCCTTAGTTCTATTAGGCTTTCTAATCTGCCCATGTAACGAGCCTTTAATTGATGACTCCCAAACCAAACAGTCTTAGAGCACCAGGTGAGAAAACATCCCAAGGACTTAAGGACTCAAGCAAACAAGGCCACAAAACTAAGGATTTTATTATTTGAACCCCTTTTAGGCGTGAATACTTATGCTTTATTAAGCACAAATACCCAGCTTAATCAGAGGATTTTTATATATATATTTTTCTCAGACTTATCTAATCATCTTTCGCATAAATACTAAGGCTTGCTTAGGCCAAAGTACCTAGCTAATCAATAATTAGATTTGTTCATTTTTCATAGATTTTTTTCTTTTTTATATATATATATAAGGCATAAGAATCTTTGTTTTTGAACCCTAAGTGTGTAAGTGTATGAAGTGTGCATATTTTATTAAGGTAAAGATCAAGACTAAATTACTTTGACAAATTATCTTCCTAACCCTAAAAATTAAACAAATAATCTTATTTTGACCAAATTTAAGAAATCCTAATTTTGATTTTCCTATTCCTTTAAATTGACTTAATTTCTTACAAAAAATATGTCAAAATATTGTTTCTATTTTCAAAAAGTTTTTAAAAGTAAAGAAAATGTTAAATTTTTTTTTCATTTTTTTATTTTATACCTAAGTTATGTTAGGACCCTCCCCCACACCTATCTCATGCATTGTCCTCAATGTATGAATTAATGCATGGATGCATGAAAAAGAAGAAAGGGAAGGAAATATTACCTTAAGGTGGTGGTTCCGGTGGTGGTCTGATTGGTCCACGAAATGCAGCCCAATCAACTTTTCGTGGAGTTCGGAGGAACCCACCAGAAATCTCTCTAATATAACCCATTAAAATGATGTATCCATGAAGGATTTTTATTAAAAATTTAACCCCATCTAATTTCCATATTCCATAATTAATTTCGGAGTCAAATTTGTCAACTGCCTTGTCCCAAAATGGAGTGTCAAAAGATAGAATGATTGACTTAGACTCAGGAAGTACATGAACTAATACCGACTCAGGAAGGTGACTTAAGTCAAGTAAAGGTTCAGGAGTCGAGATTGGTTCAAGAAGCGGGTCCAAGTCAAGAAGTTGAAACTCAAGTCCACATTTATTTTCCAACAATGGAATGTGACTTAATATTAGTGATTCAAGTTCAAAAATGATAGTTGTGGGAATCAAAACTGACTCTAAAATATTACTCAAGTCGGGTAACAAAACAGAAGTCAATATTAATTCGAAAATTTGAACTGGATCACAGATTTGAGAATCTAGGTCACTTTCTTATTGAGTTCAATGTCATAAAAATGAGAACTTGGCAATTTGTCAATAGGACTTTCAAAAGTGTAAAATTGGTCAAGTTCAATATGATCATCAAAGATAGGTGATTCAATTTCATGATGAATTGGCATAGGATCCAATGTTGACTCGGGAAAAAGGTTGAAATCAGGTAAAGACACCGGAGTCATAATTAAATCAGGAAGTAAAATTGAATCACTAAGTTGAGGTTCATGATCATATTCATTTTCAAGTTCAATTTCAGGAAAGGGATAACTTGCCAAACTGTCAATGTCACTTTCAAAATTTGTAGTTTGGGCAAGTTCAAATGATTGTACTGAAATGAAACCTTGTGTTCCAAAACAACATGACTCTTTGGCTCTAATAAAATGGTTACCGACATCAGAACTGGTCACACGGTGAGAACGTAGAGATTGGACCATCATATCTATGTCGTGATTACGAGCATTTTGAGCCTGAGTCATGGCTTCAAGCATCTTTTCATAGTTGATAGGTTCATCGCTTTGTTGCAATTGGTCTTGAAAAGATGAAGTGTTGTTTTAAAATTGGTGGTAAAATTGTGAGTCCATCAGATTTTGTGATTATGGTTTGGACTCACGCATACTCATTTCCAAATTGATGGTCTTTTATTTTGGACTGGTGGAACTGAGTATGAATCTTGGAAGTATTGTGGACCAGGTGGATAAGGAGGACAAGTTGGTTGAAAATTGGACTCGGGGAGGTGAATCCCCACTGACTTTGTGAAGAGTTTAAATTATTATGGAAATTATGGTTATAAGATTGGGGGCATGGGCTATATTGATTCGGATAAGACCAATCGGGCACACTATGTTGGTCAAAGTTATGATATGCCGGGTTGGTAATATCTGAAAAAGAGGTCGGTGTGTAATATGGATTACTATTAAAATTGAAAAAATTTTATTATAAGCCATATCACACAATAGAATACAAACAAACAAATAAGCAAAAATAAAAAGAAAAATTCTAAACTAAGTTAGGGTAGACCTATGACCCAGACGACTCCTAACTGGTTAGACTGTCCACGGGAGGTATAATGCAGACTTTGACCACAAGCTAATCAGCCAGGTCAGGGCAAGTTGGTGGGAGTTTTTCCGTCAAAAGATGTTCCTTAATTAAATAACCACCAATCTTCGAGCTTTCGGCCCTTAATCCCTTTCCTAGACACTGATTTGGCAGGAGTCAAATTCCAACACCTTTCCCCCTTAGGATAATCTCCTAATTGATTCCGAGATGTCCCTAGTGCCAACGTCTACTCATTTTTAGTTAGGCTCGGGTTAGTGAGTGCTTGGAATCTGATTTTTGGGCCAAGGAAGGGTGATTAAATCCCCACCTTATCTTGTTATGGGGTGGTGCCCTTAAGATTAGTTTGTGCAAGTGTACAAGATATGCAAACAAGATTCACTCAAAGCAATGTAAATAAACCAAGAGATAAGTCTTATTCTAAATGCAATGTGAACGTACCTTGCTCCAGCACTCTTCAACAGTAAAGTAAATGAATTGAAAAGACACGTGTCTAAAATGCAAACGTCTAATCAATTTTTTAACTTTTTCAACAAGTATTTTACTGTTGGTTTATTAGCAGGTTCCTGATGATAGCATACAAGAAATAAAATTTGCATAAACTCTAATTTTTCAAAGCAAGCAGCCCTGCAAAAAGCCAGTCAGTAGTGAACTCTTCCTTACCGTGGAAACGGGGATAGAGCCAAGCAAACGTGGCAATTCAGAGGGTACTTGATCTCTGCTTTCTGGAACAGAGGCCCAAGACCACTTATATGTTACTGCAATCTTTATTTTCCTGCTTTTCCTGCCCTGTAACCTGCAACATAGAAGAAAAATTCATTTTAGTTCAAAAATTCAATAAAAACTGTTACCCTCCCCGGCAACGGCGCCAAAAATTTGATTGAGCTTAAACCTGCACACAAAATACGGAATTTTAGATTTAGAAATAGAGATATGCAAGTGCTCAATTCTTCCGCAATAGCAAGTGGCTATGCGAGTCGTGATCTACAAGGAGGGTTAGCCATAGAAGCATTCAAGGTTTGTATTGAAATCTTTGTGAAGAAAAATGAAGGTTCTTCTTTGTTATAAGAAATGAAAATGAAAAAAGAGTTAGGTTAAAGTTAAAAAGAAAGCGATAGATGAGAAGGTGGAGAAAATCAGAAAGTAACTATGTACAAAGAAAATGAAAGAGTGAAAGAGATTTGGAAGATGTCGTGTTGATGATCTAAACTAAAAGTTACAAGAAAAGAAAGAAGAACTAAAAATAATTACTTACTTTCTTTTGACCAAATGCTTACCTTGAATCTTTGGCGACGATGTTACCTTGAAGTGGAGGCAATCAGCGCATAGCCCATAAGAGTTGATTATTGTCCCTTCCACATTACATCATCAAGACAAAACAAGCATGAAATGAAACAGAGAGACTCAAATCCATCGTCATGAGCTATCGGTGGCACTCGCAAAGGCAAGGCTCTTTCGATGCTTGTAGACCCACTTGGAAGACAATTGTACCAAAAGAAGAGTGAAGCAGAAAAGAAGAAGAAGAAGAACACTAAAACGAAGTACATAAAAAAGAAAATACAGATTCATTTCATAACAATAAAAGAAAAGAAAGAAACCTTACACCAGTGTCACTCTCAGCACAAGCTTCATTCTCGTTCTTCTATGAAAGTCTGATCTCCTCTGAATTACATAAATTAAAACTAAAAATTACATGAAAAAAAAATAAAAACCTATACTAAAAAATGAAAAACTATACTAAATCCTATCTCTGCATGGTCATCCCATTTTCAGTGCAAATCCTACCCTTTTATAGGCAAAAACCCAACCTACAAGAGAGGATAAAGATAGGGGAGCAAACGCTCCCCCTAACTCCATAACAGAGCCGCGGAAACGCGGTTTTGGCCGCGTTTCTGTGGCCTTGCTGTGGCCAGGTGGCCACAGCCTGTTGGTGGAGCTCCCCGACTTCGCGTTCTGGTTTTATCTTCAGTTGGATTTCTCGTTTAAGTCCAGGATTTTGACGAAATGGCCTTTGATCTTTGCTTCAACTGATCGATTCTGGGAGGATTCTTCTCACCAGTTTTCAACCTCTCTGAATTTGCCCTGATTCAATAGAGTTCGAATTAATTCTAATTTAATTCAGAATTTGGTGGGCTTTTGGGTTCATTTCTCTTCACTCTTCTTTAGGAATGGGCCTGCAAATAAATTAAACATTTAATTAGGACAATGCAGAGTTTATTCTATAATAAGTATGGGAATATGATAATAAATGTGCAACATTAGCGACCAATCACTAGCTTTACGCGAAGTTAAAGACAATCCTTTCTGAATCAGGAACGAGCTTCCGGCGAAGCTAGCATGAATTTCCCGCGAAGTTCGGACTGTGCTCTTAGTGGAGCTAAGGCATTCTTTTCGGCGAAGTTATCAATACGTCGCGCTAAGTCAGCACTTGACTTGTGGCGGAGTTAGCCCTTAGTGGGGCTGAATCAGCGCTTCTCGGGAAGGCGCTTTAGGCGCCCTTTAAAATTAATTTGAAACGATAGCCTGTGCTCTTTTTGAGGCGTCGTTTCAGGCGATCATCGGCCTATAAAAGCCCGATCGGGCTGAGAGAGATGGCATCACTTCTCTTTAAAATTTACAGAGTACTTAACTCTTTTCTTCTTCTTCTTCGTTCAAGAATTCAAGAATTTTTACAGTTCTTTAATGTCTCCCAAGAGACGAGCGGGAAAAGAGGTCACAACCTCTGCAATGGAGGGTCCTTCTCCTCCTCTGGTCATCGAATGACTACTCGCAGATAGGGATCTTTCCCTTTTGATCCGAGATTTTTATCTCTCTCTTCAAGCCGATTTCTAGTTGTCTTTAGATGAGCCCAAAATGATCAATTATGATCTGTTAATCTTAGGGAATTCGACTCCCTGAATTTCCCTAGATTTCTTAACTGGGAATATTAGAACCGAAGGGTCTCTTCTTTAAACTTCCAGGCGAAGCTATCCCTTAGGCGACTCACATCTTGTTGAATGACAGGATGCGAAACTGTCCTTTGAAGTGTAACTGAAAAGGACTTTAATGCCCTTAAAATAATTTTTAGGCAATAACACCTTTCTGACGAAGTTAGATCTTAGAGCTTTGTTGCATTCTGTTGTTCAAGGCTAAGCTTCCAGAGCGAAGCTAACACTTTGATATTTTCTCGCTTCCTGCCTTCGTGTGAAGTGCGGAGTTACGCTGCAGCTGCGAAGCTATCATTAGGCCAGCTTCACTCGGAGAGCGAGGCTATGCCTTTACCAAAATTACATTTTTGTTTTAGCCTTTGTTTGGCTGATGAACTAATCATAGTTTTTCTCTGTTTTTTCAGTGCACTATACTCCTGGTCCTTTAAACAGTCTATTTGGCCCGGCCAGGGGGATAGATGGCAATGTCAGCCTGCAATTCCAAGGGCAGGCTTCTTTATTCAGCGATCGAAGCTCTCCTGCTCGAGATACACTTATTCATGGTGGGGATCAGCGCGCCATGAGAAGCATCTTAACCATTACTCTCCTTGATGATTCTGACTGACGAATTTATCAGAAGCCCGGCTTCATGTTTGGAGACGTGGCGCCAGACCATGATCGCCAGCTGCTAGCCGGAGAGGGCAGTTGATTTTCCAATTAGATGGCGAGAAGTTCTATCTTCCGTCTAACAAGCGGCATTTTCCCTTGTCCTTCTTCTAATGCGTGACGAAGGCTCGGAAGATGCAGTGGCAAGTGAGTCGGACTACTGAATCCATTCACGTAGGGAAATTGATACTTCCCTCACCCGGTTACACAAGGATGGGGCCTCCTCGTTGAATAATGGGTCTCCACCCTGGGAATGTACTCCCAGACATCCCAGTGGGAGAAAACCCTACGGTGGCGCAGACCTTTGGGAATCAATTCTTTAAAGTTTGTGGCAACTATCCCACCACTGATTTCAGGACACCAGGCTGGATTCACCCTCCGAAGGCATGGTGGAGGGATTTGACTCTATATGTCCTTGCTCATTTCGAGGAGGATCTGGAGAGGCTGAATCTTTATGAGGCCGTCAGGGCGACCTGCTATGACATTCAGATGAGTGTAGCGAACTTCTACGCCATCTTCGAGTTATACTGCCCGGCTACAGGGACTTTCTTCACCCCTGTTGGCGAACTGGGCATGGCTCTGTACGAGATATGGGAAGTCTCTGCTTTGCCTTTGGGATCCCTCCCATACGAAGAATATTTCCCATGCGAGGCGGAATTGGCACTTCTGGAGAAGCAGGAGCCTGCCTTATTTGAGACCTACCGGGAGTTGATGTGCCATTTGTACATTTGTTCCAATATGCATGGGAGTAGTAAGGGAGCTTCATGCAGCTTGAAGAGCTAGGGAGATTATTTGTTCCCCGATATGAAAAATACTCCTGAAGCGGCTCATTGTGGAGTTGTTGATGAAGACAATTTTCGCCAGATGCAAAAGCATTCTCAGGGGATCTGATTCTGGAAGAAGATGATGACCCCCATGAAAAAGGCGATATTCTTCAGAGTTTCACCATCAGGCTCGTCGGTCGACATCCCCGAAGGCACTTCTGGCTGGTTTCTTGACGGTCTGGTTGAAGAAATGTGTGGTGCCGTCTTCTTCTGGCGATGTCATTCATCCGACTATCTTGTTGCCTGCCGTTCGCCTAGTCTATGGTCGTTCTCTTGGACTCCTTCCAGCCATGGTGTGCTGTATTCAGAGAGGCCTTCGCGCATTAACGGAGGCTTTTTGTAGGCCACCAACGATGAAGCGGGGAAAGAGGACTATTCTATCCTGCGACAGACCAAACCCCAGAATAGGTCTGCCGTATACTTATTTGATGGCGTGGTTTTCCCTTCACTGTCCCTCCATGATCAAAGCCGGAGAGGACCCCCCCGAAGGTGTTCGAATGGCGCTTCTCCGCCGATTCGAGGGATGTTTATGGCTGAAGACTTACGTGGTTGCGGTCCGTAAGTTGCTGTGCCGCTATGACGTCTATAGCCTTTTCCGCTGCTTCCCCTATATTCGGGTTGCGGGCTATGGAGAAGAGTTCAAGGACGTGGGGGAAGGGTAGACATCATTGAGCCGGGAAATTTTTGAGTGGCTGGTCAACATTCGGCCCTCACATTTGTTGTACAGAAGCGGGGATACCTGCTACTTGGAGCCCTATGTTCCAAGTCGGTTTACCCGTCAGTTTGGGTATGACCAACTGTACGTGGGTAATCCAAACAGCAATCTGGCTTTCATGGGGAGCCTCATCGATGGAGCCCGTGCTTGACGGTTCTTCATTGCAAGCTATACCGAGGCGCGACTGTGCATGCCGCTAAGGACTCCGAACCTTATGATGACCATGGGATTTTGCCAGTGGTATATGACCTCAAACTCCACACCCATCGGATTCTCTATTAATTCTTCTGGTGTGAAGTTAATTTCTTAGCGGCTAAAGCGGAAAGTCACTGAGAAGGGCGAGGGTAAAAGGGTTCGCGTCCCAGGCCTCGGGGAGTTCATTGCCGTTGATGACAGTGAAGCCTCGGATGCAGGAAGTCCTCGCTTCAAAGTGGAAACGGGTGCTGAAACTCCAGCAGCTGCTTCTGGCGTGATGGGGACGGCTCCCGTAGAACATGCCGATATTGAAGAAGTGGAGGAGGAAGATCCCGACGTCCACTTCAAACGAAAATGGGAGGGTGGATCTCATAGGAAGCAGATAGTGAAGAAGCCCCGTCGCCACGCTCCTACAGTTGTTGCAGAGGGCGAACCATCTGCAGCGCTTCCTCCTCCTGCCCCATTAGCAATTGAATTGTCAGCTCCTAAACCGACTACTGGCGAAGCCGCTTCGGACCCGGGTAAGATCAACTTCGTCATTGCAATATTCTTTTTATGTGTTCCAGACAGCTCATTATTTGCTTCATGATGCAGGAACTGAGGGGGCGAGAAGCCCGAGAGCTGAAGCTGTCAGAGAACAAGGGGAGCATTATGATCCCTTATTTACCTATAAGGAGGGCGATGAGGCTGGCTATTTCGCCGTCTCAGAAGAGTCTGGAGATGATGCGGCTAATGTAGATCCTTTGGGCGCTGGGACCTCGAAAGGAAGTCCCGAACCTTCTAGCTCCTTTGGGTGGACCACGGAGGGTTCGGCAAGCGAAGGGGCCGACCATTCGTGTTGACTCCGCCAAAGATTTTCCAATGGAGCCCGTAGAGACTGATGTAGTTGCCAAGATGATTGAGGCGACATTATCTTTTGGTACTGTTTTGACCTTTTGACTCTTGCCATTTGTTATGCCCTGCTTAAATAAAGTCTTATTACAGGTGTTCCGCCTCTGGGTGCATCGACTTCAAGAGAGCCCACCTGTCTTCCTGAGGGATCAAAGGGTGAAGTAAGCACTTCGACCGCGGCAGATGCTGCTGAGTTGGATGCTTTGTATGGTGACCTACCCTCTTATCAGCCTGAACCAGCCAGAGGGACTGAAATTGAGGAGACGGTAGTCATGGAGCCAATCTCACTTCCAACCATATCGGTGAGTGAGATGTCATCAGTTTCGCCAGCGCTGCCTATCTTGCCAGGTGCGGAGCTGAAGGTGATTACCAGTCCTACTTTCCCAACACTGGTGATTGAGCCCGCTCTCCCGAAAATGGTCACTAGTCCTACCTTGGTTGTGGCTAGTGTACTAGTTTCGATGAAGACTCCTCCGAGATCATCGATGACCTCTCAGGTTGCTGCAGCCAGTGCTTCTACTATTCCTTCCACAGTGGTGTCAATAAAGCCGGTGGAATCTTCAGAGGCTGCTCATCTGTCGGGAGTGATTGAGCCAAGAATAAATTCGTGGCTGAGCTAGTCGATAGCTTTTATAAGAGCTTGAAGCGATCCATCGCTTTGAGTTTGAAAGGCTCGACTACCTCATTCTCTGCTTTGAAGGTGGTCCTCTCCCGAAGCATTGAGAGTATCCGAGACTTTGGAAAGGATGACCAGGCCGCTGTATTGGAACTTCTGGTGGACCAACTTGAGAGGGATGTAGACGAATGGCGCCGTCTTAGCCATTCAGACCTGGAGTCTTTAGTTAATGAGCAGCTTGCGCACCTTGTCGCTCAGATGCATAAAGCTCATCTTGCCGCTCAGGAAGCCGCTAAGGCCATTTCTTCTGACTTGAAATCCTTGGAGACAAGGAAGGTAGAGCTCGGGGACGCCATAGATGCTTCTAGCAGTGCTCTTCTTGACACTGAAGATAAAATTGAAAAGGCCAAGGAGATGATCAGGAAGGCAAATCTTCTTTTATCTAAGGCTGAACCAGTGCGTCTTGAAGAGACTGCGTGGCTTGAGCAGCTTAAGGCTCAGAGTGACGAACTCTCGCGGCAGGAGTCAGCTCAGAGGGCAACCTTGGTTGAGGTTGAAGCTCGCTTAGCCCAGACGGCGAGCTTTAATGAGGCTGAGCTGAGGTCGCAGGCGCTTGTTAGGGCTGCTGATGATAGGAAGACAAAGCTGGTCTTTCTTGAAGGACGGATCAAATCTTATGAAGCACCCTTATAGCTTGTAATATATGTGCCTTCATGTATCCCTTCTTTTCGGAATAAATAAAAGTAATTTGTTTTGACTCCCCTTGTCGTATTTCCAACTTGTTTTATCTTTTGAATTGTTGCTTTCAAGTTGTACTGCAGCCATTTGAGAAAACAGTCTGTACTGTACTGAATAATGAGACTTGGCTATCTGCCGGTTCAGAGGTCGCAATGACGTAACTGATTGAGAAGCCACCAAGCTCAATAAAGTCCTTATCGGACTAAAAGGTGAGACTTGGCTATCTGCCGGTTCAGAGGTCGCAATGACGTAACCTGTTGAGAAGCCACCAAGCTCGAAGTAGTCCTTGTCGGACTGAAAGGTGAGACTTGGCTATCTGTCGGTGATTGATGCTTAACCTGCAAAAAAATAAAGAATTTTAGATCTAAGAATAAAGATGTGCAAGTGCTCAATTCTTATCGCTATAGCAAGTGGCTATGCGGGTCGTGATCCACAAGGAGGGTTTGCGATGGAAGCGTTCAAAGTTTTTGTTGAAATCTTTGTGAAGATAAAACGAAGGTTCTTCTTTGTTTCTTAAAAAGAAAAGAGAAAAAGAGTTATGTTAAAATTAGAAAGAAAACGGTAGAATGAGAAGGTGGAGAAAACCAGAAAATGACTATGTACAAATGAATTGGGAAAGAAGCGATGAAAGATTTGGAAGATGTGGTAATCTATACAAAAGAAATAAAAGAAAAGAAATAAATTACTTACCTTCTTTTCGCCAAAAGCTTACCTTGAATCTTCAGCGACGATGTTACCTTGAAGTGGAGGCAATCAGCGCATAGCCCATAAGAGTTGAGTATTGGTCTCTTCCACATTACATCATCAAGACAACTTCAAGCATGAAATGATACAGAGAGAGACTCAATTCCATCGTCATGAGCTATCGATGGCACTCGCAAAGGCAAGGCTCTTTCGATGCTTTTAGACTCACTTGGAAGACAATTGTACCAAAAAGAAAAGTGAAGTAGAAAAGAGAAGAAGAAGAAAACTAAAACGAAGTACATACAAAGAGAGAATACAGATTTGATTTCATAACGATAAAAGAAAGAAAGAAACCTTACACCGGTGTCACTCTCAGCTCAAGCTTCATTCTTGTTCTTATATGAAAGTCTGATCTCCTTTGATTTACATAAGTTAAAACGAAAAATTACATGGAAAGCAAAACAAAAACCTACACTTAAAAAATGAAAAACTAGTCTAAATCCTATCTCTGCATGGTCGTCATTTTTCAACGCAAAGACTGCCTTTTTATAGGCATAACCCACATGAGGAGGATCCCGGGGAGATCGGGGGAGCAAACGCTCCCCCTAACTCCCTAACCAAGCCGCGTAAACGCGGCTTTGGCCGCGTTTCCGCGGCCAGGGTATGGCCAGATGGCCACACCCTGTTGGTGGATCTCTCTGGGATTTCCTTCTGCATTTATCTTCAGTTGGTTTCTTCGTTTGAGTCCAGGTTTCTGACGAAATGGCCTTGGATTCTTGGCTTTAACCGATCGATTCTGAGAGAATTCTTCTCAACCGGTTTTCAACCTCTTAATTTTGCCCTGATTTACTGAGTGCGAATTAATTCTGATTTAATTCAGAATTTTGGTGGGCTTTGGGCTCATTTCTCTTTATCTCCTTAAAGAATGGGCCTGCAAATAATTAAGCAATTAATTAAGACAATGCAAGGTTTTATTCTAGAATAAGTATGAAAATTTGATACTAAATATGCAATATTAGCGACCAATCACACCCCCATATTTATCTTTTGCTCGTCCTCAAGCAAAATAACTAAACTATACTAAGGATTATTAGACCACTTTCACAGGTCACGCGATTGTACTGAGCATGTGCAACAAGCCGTTAAACCTCTAGATTTCCCCTAGAGGACGAGTTTTGTCTCGTGAGGGTTTTCAGCGGATTGCACCCACAAAATCCATAAAGAAAGGGAAATAAAGTGTTAGTATTTTCGAAAAGCATTTTGAAAGGGAAAAATATTTGAAATATATTGTATGATCTAAGCAATCTACAAGTTATAGGAAAGCTGAATTTTTCATTCCCAAACATAGTCTCTATTCAGAAATTTGTTATCAATTAAAGTAAGGAGTCAAATTGCACTTCTCATCTAGTCTATTACTTTACCCTAAGTCATATGCACTTGTGACTGTGAAATTTTGACTAAGGGTTCATTAACTCTAACTCTTATGCCTTATATATATATATATTTTGGTGGTATTTTTTCTTAGCTTTATTAGGCTTTCTAATCTGCCCATGTAACGAGCCTTTAATCGATGACTCCCAAACCAAATGGTCTTAGGGCACCGGGTGAGAAGACACCCCTAGGACTTAAGGACTCGAGCAAACAAGGCCACAAAACTAAGGATTTTATTATATGAACCTCTTTTAGGCGTGAATACTTATGCTTTATTAGGCACAAATACCAGCTTAATCAGAGGATTTTTATCTATATTTTTCTTTTCAAACTTATCTAATCATCTTTCGCA
Organism: Agave tequilana; assembly: GCA_038442645.1. Taxonomy (NCBI): domain Eukaryota; kingdom Viridiplantae; phylum Streptophyta; class Magnoliopsida; order Asparagales; family Asparagaceae; genus Agave; species Agave tequilana. Next base: position 123,152 of record JAVJIF010008349.1, on the reverse strand, counting down.
TAAATACTAAGGCTTACTTAGGCCAAAGCACCTAGCTAATCAATAATTAGATTTGTTTATCTTTTTTTTTTTTTATAAGGCATAAGAATCTTTGTTTTTGAACCCTAAGTGTGTAAGTGTATGAAGTGTGCATATTTCAGCAGGTAAAGATCAAGACTAAATTACTTTGACAAATTTTCTTCCTAACCCTAAAAATCAAACAAATAATCTTATTTTGACCAGTATAAGAAATCCTAATTTGGATTTTCCTATTCCTTAAAATTAACTTAATTTCTTACAAAAAATATGTCAAAGTATTGTTTCTATTTTTAAAAAGTTTTTAAAAGTAAAGAAAATGTTAATAAATTTTTTTTATTTTAAAAACTAAGTTATGTTAGACCCTCCCCCACACCTATCTCATGCATTGTCCTCGATGTATGAATTAATGCATAGATGCATGAAAAAGAATAAAGGGAAGGAAAATGTTACCTAAGGTGGTGGTTCCGGTGGTAGTCTGATTGGTCCACGAAATGCGGCCCAATCGACTTTTTGTTGGTTCGGAGGAACCCACCAGAAATTTCACTAATATAACCCATTAAAATTGTGTATCCATGAAGGATTTTTATTAAGTATTTGACCCCATCTAATTTCCAAATTCCAAAACTGATTTCAGAGTCAAATTTGTCAACCACCTCGTCCCAAAATGGAGTATGAAATGATAGAACGGTTGACTTGGAAGGAAGTATAGGAACTAATACCGACTCAGGAAGGTGACTTAAGTCAAGTAAAGGTTCAGGAGTCGAGACTGGTTCAAGAAGTGTGTCCAAGTCAAGAAGTTGAAACTCAAGTCCACATTGATTTTCTAACAATGGAATGTGACTTAATATTGGTGATTCATGTTCAGGAATGATAGGTGGGGGAATCAAAACTGACTCTAACATATTACTCAAGTTTGGTAACAAAACAGGAGTCAAGATTGATTCAGAAAGTTGAACTGGATCACAGATTTGAAAATCTAGGTCACATATCTCATCGAGTTCAATATCAAAAAAATGAGAACTTGCCAATTTGTCAATAGGATTTTCAAAAGTGTAAAATTGGTCAAGTTCAATATGATCATCAAAAATGGGTGATTTAATTTCATGATGAATTGGCACAGGATCCAATGTTGACTCGGGGAAAAGATTAAAATCAGGTGAAGATACCGGAGTCATTATTGAATCAGGAAGTAAAATTGAATCCCTAAGTTGGGGTTCATGATCATATTCATTTTCAAGTTCGATTTCAGGCAAGGGATAACTTGCCAACTATCAATATTATTTGGAGTTTGGGCAAGTTCAAATGACTGTTCTGAAATGGAACCTTGATTTCCAAAACTACATGACTCTTCGGCTCTAACAGAATGGTTAGTGACATCAGAACTGGTCAAACAGTGAGAATGTAGAGATTCGACCATCATATCTATGTCACGATTTCGAGCATTTTGAGCATGAGTCATGGCTTCAAGCATCTTTTCATAGTTGATGGATTTATTGTTTTGATGAAAAGATGAAGTGTTGTCTTGGAAGTGGTAGTGAAATTGTGAGTCCATCAGATTTTGTGATTGTTGTTTGGACTCACGCATACTCCTTTCCAAAATTGATGGTTTTCTATTTTGGACTGGTGGAACTGAGTATGACTCTTGGGGATATTGTGGACTAGGTGGATAAGGGGGACAAGTTGGTTAAAAATTATGCTCGGGGGAGGTGAATCCCCACTGACTCGGTGAAGAGTTGAAATTATTATGGAAATTATAGTTATTAGATTGGGGACAAGGGTTATATTGATTCGGATAAGACCAATCTGGCACACTAGGTTGGTTAAAGTCATGATATGCCGGGTTGGTAATATCCGAAAATGAACTTGGTGTGTAATATGGATTATTATTAAAGTTGAAAAAATTATTATTATAAGCCATATCACACAATAGAATACAAAAAAGAAAGAAAAAACAAACAAATAAGCAAACAAATAAAAAGAGAAAATTCTAACTAAGTTAGGGTAGACCTATGACCTAGACGACTCCTAACTGATTAGACTATCCACGGGAGGTCTAATGCAGACTTTGACCACAAGCTAATCAGCCAGGTCAGGGTAAGGTTGGTGGGAGGTTTTCCGTCAAAGACGTTCCTTAATTAAATAACAACCAACCTTCGGGCTTTCGGCCCTTAATCCCTTTCCTCGACACTGATTTTGCAGGAGTCAAATTCTAACACCTTTCCCCCTTAGGATAATCTCCTAATTGAGTCCGAGATGTCCCTAGGGCCAACGTCTACTCATTTTTAATTAGGCTTGGGTTAGTGAGTGCTTGGAATCTGATTTTGGGCTAAGGAAGGGTGATTAAATCCCCACCTTATCTTGTTATGGGTTAGTGCCCTTAAGATAAGTTTGTGCAAGTGTACAAGATATGTAATAAGATTCACTCAAAGCAATGAAAATCAACCAAGAGATGAGTCCTATTATATATGCAATGCGAACGTACCTTGCTCCAGCACTCTTTAACAGTAAAAATAAATGAATTGAAAAGACACGTGCCTAAAATGCAAACGTCTAATCAAATTTTTTTATCTTTTTCAACAAGTATTTTTTACTGTTGGTTTATAAGCAGGTTTATGGTGATGGAATATAAGAAATAAAGTTGCAGCAAGCTATGTTTTTGCAAAGCAAGCAACCCTGCACAAAACCTATTAGTAGTCAACTCTTCTTTGCCGCGGATCCGCGGCTTTGGCCGCGAAAACGCGGCAAATCAGAGGGCACTTGGTCTCTGCTTTCTAGAGCAGAGGTCCAAGACCACTTGTATGTTACTGCAATCTTAATTTCCTGCTTTGCTTTCCCTATAACCTGCAACAGAAGAAAATTCGTTTTAGTTCTAAAAAATTTTCAATAAAAATTCAGATTTCAATAAAAACGTTACCCTTCCCGGCAACGGCGCCAAAAATTTGATTGATGCTTAACCTGCACAAAAATAAAGAATTTTAGATCTAAGAATAAAGATGTGCAAGTGCTCAATTCTTACCGCTATAGCAAGTGGCTATGCGGGTCGTGATCCACAAGGAGGTTTGCGATGGAAGCGTTCAAAGTTTTTGTTGAAATCTTTGTGAAGATAAAACGAAGGTTCTTCTTTGTTTCTTAAAAAGAAAAGAGAAAAGAGTTATGTAAAAGTTAGAAAGAAAACGGTAGAATGAGAAGGTGGAGAAAACCAGAAATGACTATGTACAAATGAATTGGGAAAGAAGTGAAAAAAGATTTGGAAGATGTGGTAATCTATACTAAAGAAATAAAAGAAAAAAAATAAAATTACTTACCTTCTTTTCACCAAAAGCTTACCTTGAATCTTCAGCGACAATGTTACCTTGAAGTGGAGGCAATCAGCGTATAGCCCATAAGAGTTGAGTATTGGTCTCTTCCATATTACATCATCAAGACAACTTCATGCATGAAATGATACAGAGAGAGACTCAATTCCATCGTCATGAGCTATCGATGGCACTCGCAAAGGCAAGGCTCTTTCGATACTTTTAGACTCACTTGGAAGACAATTGTACCAAAAAGAAAAGTGAAGTAGAAAAGAAGAAGAAGAAGAAGAAAACTAAAATGAAGTACATACAAAGAGAGAATACAGATTTGATTTCATAACGATAAAAGAAAAGAAAGAAACCTTACACCGGTGTCACTCTCAGCTCAAGCTTCATTCTTGTTCTTCTATGAAGTCTGATCTCCTCTGATTTACATAAGTTAAAACGAAAATTACATGGAAAGCAAAACAAAAACCTACACTAAAAAAATAAAAAACTAGTCTAAATCCTATCTTTGCATGGTCGTCATTTTTCAACGCAAAGACTGCCTTTTTATAGGCATAACCCACACAAGGAGGATCCCGGGGAGATCGGGGGAGCAACGCTCCCCCTAACTCCCTAACCAAGCCGCGTAAACGCGGCTTTGGCCGCGTTTCCGCGGCCAGGGTGTGGCCAGATGACCACACCCTGTTGGTGGGTCTCTCTGGGATTTCCTTCTGCATTATCTTTAGTTGGTTTCTTCGTTTGAGTCCTGGTTTCTGACGAAATGGCCTTGGATTCTTGACTTTAACCGATCGATTCTGAGAGGATTCTTCTCAACCGGTTTTCAACCTCTTGATTTTGCCCTGATTTACTGAGTGCGAATTAATTCTGATTTAATTTAGAATTTTGGTGGGCTTTGGGCTCATTTCTCTTCATCTCCTTAAAGAATGGGCCTGCAAATAAATTAAGCAATTAATTAAGATAAAGCAAAGTTTTATTCTAGAATAAGTATGGAAATATGATACTAAATATGCAACATTAGCGACCAATCAGTCGGTTCAGAGGTCGCAATGACGTAACCGGTTGAGAAGCCACCAAGCTCGAAGTAGTACTTGTCAGACTGAAAGGTGAGACTTGGCTATCTGCCGGTTCAGAGGTCGCAATGACGTAACTGATTAAGAAGCCACCAAGCTCCAAGTAGTCCTTGACGGACTGAAAGGTGAGACTTGGCTATCTGCCAGTTCAGAGGTCGCAATGACGTAACCGTCCTTGTCAGACTGAAAGGTAAGACTTGGCTATCTGTCGGTTCAGAGGTCACAATGACGTAACCGATTGAGAAGCCACCAAGCTCGAAAGTAGACCTTGTCGGACTGAAAGGTAAGACTTGGCTATCTGCCGGTTCAGAGGTCGCAAAGACGTAAGTGATTGAGAAGCCACCAAGCTCGAAAGTAGTTCTTGTCGGACTGAAAGGTGAGACTTGGCTATCTGTCGGTTCAGAGGTCGCAATGAGAAGCCACCAAGCTCAAAGTAGTCCTTGTCGGACTGAACGGTGAGACTTGGCTATCTGTCGGTTCAGAGGTCGCAATGATGTAACCGATTGAGAAGCCACCAAGCACAAAAGTAGTCCTTGTCGGACTGAAAAGTGAGACTTGGCTATCTGTCGGTTCAGAGGTCGTAATGACGTAACCGATTGAGAAGCCACCAAGGTCGAAGTAGTTTGCATCGGACTGAAAGGTGAGACTTGGCTATCTGTCGGTTCAGAGGTCGCAATGACGTAATCGATTGAGAAGCCACCAAGCTCAAAGTAGTCCATGTTGGACTGAAAGGTGAGACTTGGCTATTTGCCGGTTCAGAGGTCGCAATGATGTAACTGATTGAGAAGCCACCAAGCTCCAAGTAGTCCTTGTCGGACTGAAAGGTGAGACTTGGCTATCTGCCGGTTCAGAGATCGCAATGACGTAACCGATTGAGAAGCCACCAAGCTCCAAGTAGTCCTTGTCGGACTGACAGGTGAGACTTGGCCATCTGTCAGTTCAGAGGTCGTAATGACGTAAGCGATTGAGAAGCCACCAAGCTTGAAGTAGTCCTTGTTGGACTGAAAGGTGAGACTTGGCTATCTGCCAGTTCAGAGGTCGCAATGACGTAACCGATTGAGAAGCCACCAAGCTCGAAAGTAGTCCGTGTCGACTAAAAGGTGATACTTGTCTTTGTAAATGTCAACAAGTATAGAACTGGTCATCGGCTTGCCTGTCACTTGTCTTTTATAAATGTCAACAAGTTTAGACATTGTTCAGACCAGTCAGAATTTTGATGGAATTTGGAAAAGGTCTCGTTTTCATTGCGAAAAACGAGGAGATCACTGTCATAGGTTTAATGTTAACGTAACAGCGAAATGGATGCAAAAGGTTATACTGTTAAACATAGCATAAAAGGGGTCTCGTTCTCACGGGGAGAAACGAGGAAATCACTGTCATACGTTTAGTGTTAACGTAACAGCGAAATGGATGTCAGAGGTTATACTGTTAAACATAGCATAAAAAGGATCTCGCTCTCACGAGGAGGAACGAGGAAATCACTGTCATAGGTTTAGTGTTAACATAACAACGAAATGGATGCCAGAGGTTATACTGTTAAACATAGCATAAAAAAGGTCTCGCTCTCATGGGAGGAACGAGGAAATCACTGTCATAGGTTTAACATTAACGTAACAGCGAAATGGATGTCTGAGGTTATAATCTAAAACATAGCATAAAAAGGGTCTCGCTCTCACGGGGAGAAACGAGGAAATCACTGTCATAGGTTTAGTGTTAACGTAATAGCGAAATGGATGCCAGAGGTTATACTGTTAAACATAGCATAAAAAGGGTCTCGCTCTCACGGGGAGGAACGAGGAAATCACTGTCATAGTTTTAATGTTAACGTAACAACGAAATGGATGCCAGAGGTTATACTGTTAAACATAGCATAAAAGGGGGTCTCGTTCTCACGGGGAGAAATGAGGAAATCACTGTCATAGGTTTAATGTTAACGTAACAGCGAAATGGATGGAAAGATCTTTATATGTGGTCTTACCATTCTATGGATGAGAATTGGTAAGTGATTTTGGAGAGGGAATCAAATGGGAACAGGTCCCTTAGAATTTTTACCAACTACCGTTTGAGTCGGGCTAGCCATGCTATTCCCTTCAGCATGATGAGTTGTCGAGGACTTATGTTAGGCTTAAGGATGTTGGATCATTTGGTATGTGTAACCTTGATTCTCCTTTGAGACAAACATGTATGACCAGGTTCCTACTGGTTTATGGTTGCATGATCTCGTTTGGAAGAAGAGAGAGGCTCTCCTTGTGTGTACCTTGGATATGAAGGTCTTGATCAGAGGTGTAATGTTAACTTGATCATGAGAAAGATCCTTAATCAAGGATAATACTTCTTTAAGAACTTGCAATTGATCGGCATCATGAGTAAATCGCCATCTGAAGTCATAAGGCGGTATGCTCCGTTTGAATAGACTGTTTCTATTACAAACGGTCCTTCCCATTTAGGCTGAAATTTGCCTTTAGTTTTGTGCGTCATGATCATCGGTCGTCTGATGGCTAAAACCAAATCTCCTTTCTGGAAGACTCTTTGTTCGACCTTCTTATTGAAGGCTTTTGAGATTCGAGCTTAATACAACTCGATGTGTTGCTGAGCTTGTAGTCGCTTCTCATCTAGGGCTTCGAGCTCTTGAAGACGCAACCGATCATTGTCCTCTGATATGATCTTAGTCATTAAAGCAACTCGTAGTAAGGGCATCTGGATTTCCAACAGTATGACTGCTTCACACCCGTACACCAGGGAAAAAGGCGTATTGCCTGTCGGGGTCCGAACTGTGGTTCGGTAGGCCCAAAGACATTCACCAAGCTTTTCGTCCCAAACTCGCTTATTCGAGGAGATGAACTTTTTGAGTAACTTGATGATCATCTTGTTGATTGCTTCTGCCAAGCCATTAGCGGCGGGATTATAGGCAGTTGAAGCCACATTCTGAATTCGGTATTTATCACAGAATTAATAGAATACCTGGCTTATGAATTGGGGACCGTTATCATGGATATCCGCCTAGGACACCAAATCGATGGATGACATGGTGTTTGATGAAATTAACCACGTTGGAAGTTTTGACTTCAACCATGGTATGGCTTCTGCCCACTTTGAAAAGTAATCGGTTATTGCCAGAATAAACCGGTGACCTCTTGTCGAAGAGGGGCTGATTGACCCTACGACATCGATTCCCATGCTTCAAATGGCCATGAAGCAACCGTTGGGTGGAGCAACTCCGGGGCTGATGTATGAAGTCTGCATGGATTTGGCATGCTTTGAATCTTCGTGCATATTGGATGGCATCGGCTATCACGGTTAGCCAATAATATCCAAGCCTATGCAATCTGTCTTTAAGTTTTGGACCTGGCTGATGAGCTCCGTATATGCCGTCGTGTGCTTCTTTAAGCACTTCCTGTGCATCTGAATTAGAAAGGCAACGGAGGAGGACACCGTCATATGAACGACGGTAAAGTGTCTTCAGAGTTGGGTCGTAGTAGAAACGGAGAGACCTTCGTCTGATAGATGCCGCTTCTTTAGGATCGTCTGGCAGCAGACCGTGTAAAGCATAGTTGATGAGAGGAAATCGCCAATCTCTCTGCTCAAGATCCGTCGAAACATTATAGACTTCTGGGTTCTTAACATATGCTTAGAGCATACAAGGTGTCGAGTTGCCACTGTGAGGTGACACTCGGTGTCAACTGGCAGGGCTAGCGTTGTTGCTAATGCAGCAAGAGCGTCCGCCTTGGTATTCTGAGATTGAGACACGTGCCCGATGTAGAAGCCATCAAACAGATCAGCTAATTCAATGACCGTATGGTAATAAGGCACCAAGTCTTCGTGGCGGACCTCATATTCACCTTTAACCTGATTGATAATCAGTTTTGAATCGCCGTAAGCTTCAAGGTAGCGTACCCCCATTCCATGGGTGAGCTGAAGGCCAATAAGTAGAGCATTATATTCCGCTACATTGTTGGAGCATGATTCTGTCAGAGAAAATGCTCTGGGAAGGACATGATTCTGTGGGGAGATAAACACAACTCCCACTCTGGCAATGGTCCTGCCTTTAACCTATTCGAGATGCTCCATCGAAGAACATCTGCCAAACTTCATCCTCTGAGGTTACATTGGACTCGAAGACTTCATCCGAAATATCTTCGTGAACTTTTGAGTTTTCTGGGACTGGATGAGCAGCAAGAACTCTGCTAGTGCCTGGCCTTTAACCACCTTTTGAGGGATAAAGATCATGTCGTATTGAGACAAAAAAAGTGCCCATTTAGCTAATCTTGAATTCAATGATCCTTGCTTCGTCATGAGAAGACGCAAAGGATTCACCCTGGAGATGACATGTATGGTTTGGCCAACCAAATAATGTTGTGTCTTCTTAACAGCAAAGACAAGAGCTAAGCACTCCTTCTCGATAGGATTATAGCGAGATTCCGCTCCTATCAGAGTCTTGCTTAGATAATAAATGGCCTGTTCGTGACCATTGTCGTCCTTTTGAGCAAGGAGGGCACCAAAAAATGGTCCATAGCTTTCACATAAAGCAGAATGGTTTCCCTACTGTGGGAGCCACTAAGACTGGAGGTTTTGTGAGATATCTCTTGATGTCTTCATAAGCTTCCTGACAAGCTTGATCCCATACGAAGGAAGCACCCTTTTTCATGAGTCGGGTGAACGGTTGACAGCGGCCTGAGAGATTTGCGATGAATCTTCTAATATAAGCCAGTCTACCTTGCAAGCCTCTAAGCTCTTTAAGATTCCTCGGTGGATGCATGCTCTAAATGGCTTTAACCTTCTCTGGGTCAAGATGAATTCCTTTTGATGTAACAATAAACCCAGGAACTTGCCACTCAAAACTCTCAAGAAGGATTTTGTTGGATTCATTTTCAGTTGATGCGCTCGCATTATGTGGAACATCGTTCTCAAGTCACGAAGATGGTCATTCTTATTGCGGCTTTTGACGGCAATGTCATCGACATAGCATTCTACCATTTTTGGGAGATGATCGCGGAAAATTGTACTCATTGCCCGCTGATAGGTTGCTCAGACATTCTTTAGCCCGAAGGGCATCACAGTGTAGCAGTATACCCCCAATGGTGTTCGGAATGAAGTATACTTCTCGTCGTCTGGGTACATTTTGATCTGATTGTATCCTGAAAAACCATCCATAAAAGACATTTTTTCGAATCCACATGTATTGTCAATCATGACATCGGTGATGGGCAGTGGGAATTCGTCTTTAAGATAAGCTGTATTGAGATCACGATAGTCGATCCAGATCCGTATCTTCCCATTCTTCTTGAGGACGGGAACGATATTAGCAACCCAATCTAGATGTTGTTCCTCCCGTATGAAGCCACATGCGATGAGCTTATGGACTTCGGCTTCAATAGCCTCCATAATGTTCGGGCGAAACCGATGTTGTTGCTGCTTGACTGGCTTGGCGTCAGGTTTGATATTCAGACGGTGCATGGCTACTTGCAGATCAAGTCCGGGCATGTCTTCGTAGTTCCATGCGAAGACGTCTATATACTCCTTTACGAGTATTATCAATTCTTCCTTTTCTGTAAGTGATAAGCTTTCACTTATAAAGATAGGCTTAGGGTGATCTTGACTACCCAAGTTGACCTGCATCACCTTGTCTTCAGTAGGTGGGTCGCGTAGTTCGAATCGCTTTTCCCATTGGAGATCTAATTTCTGAGCCCATTGTTCCTCATCAGTAGCTTCCGCAGGCTCCAATTGATTGCTTGAAGTCATATTAATGGTGAGATTCTTGAACATCGTTCCCACACTGACATCTGAGTCCCACTCGGAGGATGAGGCAGAATGTGATGGAATCGGTTCGCCATCCCTGAATTGAACCATTATTGGTGGTGTGGGTGTAACATATCCCAACTCCCTGCGTGTGTTATCATAGTAACTTGCAGGTTTCCATTTTGGCACAAAGTTACGCAGAAAACTATGCCTTCCTTTTTTGAAATTCAGGCCTTCTCCACGTTTTAGGTTGTACCCTATTTTCTTTATAATATGGCGCACTGGTCGCGCGTAATGGAAGAATTGTGGGGTGTCTGAGCCTGAACTTGAATCTGTGGCTGTGGATCCTTGTGGTTGGGCTCTACCAATATTATTGGTAATTGACCTTCTTTGGATGGAGGGATCACTAAAATGGCCCCTTCTACAGATTCCATGGGTGTGTTGGATGCACTTGGTCTATGTAAAGACATGTGCAGAGTGCTATCCGTAATGGATCTAAACAACCCAACACCCGCAGGATAATCAAAAGAAATATTATCATTAATTACCCATTCACCTTCATCTTCAGAAGGAGTGTTACATTGGGGGTTATTAAGACATGCTATAATTGGTTCGCCAATCAAAATGGCTAGCATGTCTGCTTCAGATTCTGAATCCGCCTCATTGCCACTATCATCATCGTCCAGCAATGGTTGTTTCGATGTTTCATCGGTCTCTTGATATAGGAGAGCGTCAGTGAAGTAATTTTCCACCCCTTGAATGGTTGCTTCTCAGCGAAGACAGTTCGTACTGTCGCGTCGTCTTCGACATATTTGAAGCACTGGTGCAGAGTGGAGGGAACGATCCAGTTGGCGTGGATCCACGGTCGTCCTAGCAGCAAGTTATATGACGTGTCAGCGTCAATGACATAGCACGTCACTTCTGACTTCAGGCTCCCGATTTGGCAACGGAGTCAAATTTTCCCAAGTGGATGACTACTCCCGGCATTGAAACCGTATATTATAGTAGTGGTTGCGGACAACCTATATAGTGGTATACCGAGGAAGTAGAGGAGCCTTTTGGGGATGATGCTAAGTGCAGATCCCGGATCAACCTGTACCCTTTCAATACAGTTGAACCGATGTATCCGGTGTAGTACAGAGGTCGATCATGCTTGTTATCTTTGAGAAGCATATCTTCCGCTCTGAGGTAATAGCGGGCACCTTTGATTATGCATGATGGCATTTAGGGCACGGAGACTGAGCGTCATCTTTAGGGGTTTCTGGCATATACGTCATGAATGATTCTGAATTAGCCAGGGCATCCCTGAGTGCTTCTCTTGTCTCTTTGGAGAGACGAAGGAGCTCGTGTATTGTAATACGAGCCGGGATATTAGCCAGTTAGGCCAATATGTCAAAACGAAAGGGCGTGTCAAGGCCTGGGCCTGAAGGCTTCTTCAGGACATGGTCGAACAGGACTTCCTTAGGCTTCTCCTTTCCCTTAGTTGGAATCGAAGCGGATGCAGGTACTTGTACTGACGTCGTTTTCTGTTGTGTCTCGTCAGTAGCTTTCTCATATTGTTTTAAGTATGATTTTTCGGATCGAGTACCCGTCGGCTGAGGTACATCAGCCTGCGTCGTGCAAGCGTGCTTTTCCCCTTCAGAATCGCTGAGAGAAGCTGATGTAAGATTGTCATCATCTGGCAGGATGAAGATGACATTGCAGGATTTGCCCTTTAACTTGGACTTCTTTGAATCCTACTGTACGTCTTGGACAAGGTCTGGGTGTATCCACATGACTTCTCCTGTATCCAATGTCAAGGAAACAATACCTCTATTATCCTGATTTTTAGCCGCAGGATGTTTGACTTCCAGTCGTGGCGCAGGGACTGGATAAGTCCCGTCAGGAACTGTGACCTTTGGGGTTTTGCCGAACTCGAGGGTCACCATATTGGCATTGATTTTCTTCTGCTCTGATTTCAGTGTCAAGACTCTAGCGTCGATCATGGCTTGAATTCTGTCCTTGAGGACAAAGCACTTGTCGGTAGGATGGTGAATCATCCTGTGGTAGAGACAGTATTTGGGATCGTTCATGCATCCTATCTCATTGGGACGTCGAGTGTAACGCCGCGATCCGGCGGGTACAGAGACGTTACTGCAACGTATATACGCAGGTCAGAAATACCCTCACTTTATACGCTAAGCATCAGTACAGGCAAGAATCAGAGTACGGAAGCACGTGGTGCATTATACATTCCAACACATGAGTACAGTTACAAAGTTATCACAGGAAATGATAAATATTACAAGAATATTACATCACCAACAGGCGCAATGCGAGAATACCAGGATGTGTACATGTATGAAAAGTACAAAAGGAGACTCAGAGTCATAACAGAGAAACTCTAGAGCCAAACAGGAGGCCTAGAAGGATGGGGCTCTAGACGGTCTGCTGAGGATCCACGCTACCGCTGCGCCACTCTGATCAGCAACTGGGAGAATCCACACGCTCCAAGCTCCAAACCTGGACATGAGGATCCAGAGGAGTCAGAACTCCCCGGCGAGTGATGATGCGAAAGCCAGATGGCGAGTATGGATAAGCACAAGTGTATCGATAAATCTGGATCATAAACATGAAAACCATGTCGTAGGCACAAACATACAGGAGCAAGTAGATATACAACAATTAATGTCAAGTAGGGAAGACTCATAGTATGATCAGATAAGAGCGAGGACAGGCGGGATAGAATACAAGTAGAAGGCAGGATATGAGCAGGTATAGTATAATAATCATAAAACTGAAAATCCAAAGTAAAACCCGATAGAAGCAAACTCGGCAAAGCATACAACAGATTCATAGCTGGCATCTTTTATTATTATTATTACTCGTCTTACCTCGATGTCTAGATATGTGAACTAGCGTCCCAGCGCACATATATCCACATCTGAGTAAAGCAAGGTTGTAATTGGAAACAAACGGGGGTATCAACGAACAATGTTTACAGTGGGTCTCGTACATGCCCGGGACCACGGTCCAGGACGTTCCATCGCTGGTGTATGGAACCGGCCGCAAGGCCTACAGGAGGGTCTTATAGAATGCCCTTATCAAGATGGTACCAAGAAGGAGGGAGCCAGCACTCCCCTCGGTCACCTGGAGGCCCACAGGTCAGACCGGAAGTTTTAGTTGGACAACATACCTAGTGCCACTGTAAACACGAACATATATTGATAGCCGCAAGTTCCCCCGACCCGATTTAAGTGGTTTCTTTTTATGATTTATTATGTAATTGTCAATTTACGGGAATAGCAGGTGCAAGACAGGATCAGGAGTTCAGGAGTACTTGAGTACTATAGATTCAGGTCACTATATATATAATACATGATAACAAGTACAAGATTCAAGTCACTGTATGTAATACATGATAACAAGTATAGTATTCCCGTAAATATGATAATCACAGGTCAAGTATTAATATTTTCAAGAGGCAAGTGATAAGTCATGTCATAGTAAGAAGCAAATGTCAAGTTGCAAGTCGGGCGTCAGGTGATGACACATCTGTTGACAAGTGATATAGACAGGTGTCTGGTATCAGTATGTAGAAGATAGATATCAAGCAAAATTTTGTCAAGTGTTAATATATCAAGTGTGTACTTGGTAAGTGATAGAGTAATAGTTGAGCACAATCAAGCAGAGCTGAGCAAGCTGGAGCGAAGCTAATGTACAGCACTAAATGCTATCACGCTCGGCGTGGTTACCGCTCGCAGCGTAGCTAGACACACGTGTCGCAGTAAGCGTATGAACGCTATACTACTACTCACGGGAAGCCATAATCACGGGTAATTACACTCGAACGGAGGACGTTAAATCCGCCTACCAGGCGTAGCATATAGAGAAAGTCCAGAGGACTTCAAACCTCAAAGGTTGTACCCAGAGGTTAAGGTACCTGCAGAGAAAGTGTTAGTTCCAGATATAAATACATAAGACAAACAAGTCGATCCAACGAAGCGGGAAAGCCAAGAGGAAAACGAGAACACTTGCCTAAATCCTTGGAAAACACGGTGAAATCCCTGATCTCTGGAATCCTAAAAATCAACGCATCAACGCGTTAAAAAAGTGATAGAGAGAGGAGAAAATCAAGAGAGAGAAAGAGAATGAGAGAGAGGAGAGAGAAAGTGAGAGCTAGAGGGAGAAGTCCATGGAGAGGGAGAGCGCACAGGGAGACGCAGGTTTGAGAGTGAAACGCGGGGGTCGCAGACGCGGGAGTCGCGTCGCATAGATGCCCCAAACGCGAGGTTCGAGACCCGCGTTCAAGTCAGGACACGAGGAGAACGCGGACGTGGGTTCCGTGTTGCGTTAACACGAGAAGAACACAGACGCGGGCATGAGCTCTGCGTCACGTTGACACGAGAAGGACACAAACGCGGGCATGGCTCCGCGTTGCGTCGATGCAAGAACGCGAAGGCCGCATTAAAGATTTACTTAGACGCGGGGTGCGCTCCATGACTATCAATTAACAGTGAGAAAGAGAGAGACGCAAGGATGAGGGTGAGAGGGACACATGTTTTGGGGAGAAAAAAAGGGGAGATCTAGAGAGAGAAAGAGATTAGAGTGAGAGAGAGAAATATAAAGAGAAAGAGAGAGAGATTGTAGAGAGAGAAGAGAGAGAATCTGGAGAGAGAGAGAGGAGAGAGAGAATCTGGAGAGAGAGAGAGTGAAAGAGAAAAAGAAAAGGGGGCGGTTGCCCCCTCTCACAGCTCATGGCCAGGCCAGGAGGCCTGGCCGTGGCCTCGCCTGGGCCGGCGCCGGCGCCCTCCGGTGGCCGCCGGCCAGGGTGGCTGCGCTGGCCACCCCAAGGAAAAGAGAAGAGGGGGAAAGGGGAGAGAAAGAAGTGAAAGAGAGGGGGAGAAAAAGAAAGGGGGGCTGTTGCCCCTCCTCAGCCTCTGGTCACGGCCTGGCTCTGCCAGGCCGTGGCCAGGCCAGCCCTGGCCGTGCGGCCAGGGGCACTAAGGGGGCGGCGCCAGAGGCGGCGCCGCCAGACAAGGCGGCCACACTGGCCGCCCAAGGGGGGGAAAGGGGAAAAGAAAAAGAAGGGAAAAGGAAAAGGAAAAGAAGAAGAAAAAGAAGAAGAAAAGGAAAAGAAAGGAAGGGGCTCACCGGAGTCGCTGGGTGGCGGCGGAGCCTGGCCGAAGGTGGCGGCGTTGATGGTGGTGGTGGTTGGTTCTTGGGGAAGGAAGAGAAAGAGAGGTAGGAGAATTTGAAGGGTGGAAAGATAAAGGAGGAGATAGAGAGAGAGAATTGAGGGAGAGATTTAGAAGTGGAGGGAGAGAGGGAGAGAATTTTGGGGGAAGAAGGAGGAGGAGGAGGCGGTCGTGGCGCCAGGGGAAGGAGAAGAAAGAAAAGAAAAATGAAAGGAAAAGAAAGAAGAGAAAAAGATAAAGTGAAGAAAATGGAGGAAAAAGAAAAAGAAAAAGAAAAGGGAGAATGGATTGATGGATGGATGGGAGAGGAATTTAATGAAGGGGGATGGGCTAGTTGGTGAAGTCAGTGGCAGGGAAAGAAAAAGAAAGAAAGAAAGAAGGAAGAAAAAAGAAGATTTTAAAAAATAATAATAATATTATAATAATGTCGGGAAATATTGACTGTTCCAGAAAAATCCTCAAAAATACTCAGAGGTAGAAAACGTCATCCTGAGGAATAATACGAAGTCGGTTTTCATAAATAAAATCCCATTTTCAAATTAAAAATCTGAAAGTCAACCGTCGATACCGGTCTACACCAGGTCGGCTAGATTTTGATAAATTCTGAAAATTCCCAGAAATGCCTGAAAGAAGAAAATATGATTCTAAGAAGAAATATGAAAGCAGAATCTAGAAATTAAATTCTGATTGTAAAATAAAATCCTGGAATCAACCAGCGATGCTGGCCGACACCAATTCCGGGGGAATTTTGATAAATTCAGAAAATTCTTAGAAAAAGTATTTAGATAGAAAATGTGATTTTAAGAAATAATATAAAAAGCCATTTCTAGTAATTTTACTCCGTTTGTAAATTAAAAATCTGGGAATCGGTCAGCGGCATTGGTCGACACCGGTTTTTAAGATTTTCAATTTAATTCAGGAAAATTCCAGAAAATCATGAAAAATCTAGAATATTGGAAAACGATATTTAAAACTAAAATTGGTCAAATCAGAATAGCAGGAAGACCAAATCGAGCTATACTCCAAGATAGGGCTCCCGGTTCAGACTAGGGCTGACCCCGAGTTCATGAATCCGGATCCACAGCAAAATGATCATATAAATAATTCATAATACAAAACAAATACCGAAACCAATTAAAAAAATACAGTTAAAAATACGAATACGCAACTAAGTACGTATTCCGGGAGCGGGGTGTTACACTCCATCCACCTTATAAAAAATTGCGTCCTCGCAATTTCGATAAGAGAAAGATGAACACAAAAAGGATAGGAATGAGGATTATGCCAATCAAGATATGAATAACTGTGAGCTGTTCTCCCTAATCGACTGAACGGTAAGCTCAGGACTGAGACATCTCTGCCCTTCTGTCGTATATATACATCCTCTGACGGTGCCATAATAAGACTGATCTGATGTCTGCTTATAAAGAACATTGTCTGAACTTCAAAAGACTAACCCATTCTGAATAATATAAAGTGAGCTGACTTGGTGAGATAATCTATAATACTTCAATCAGACTGTGAACCAAAGTTGATGAAGTCCATAGAAATCTGTAGTGCAGAAATCTATAATATAATACAAACGCTGCATGGTAAGATGTTGTCCTTCTGCAGTAGAATTACTGATGTGCCACATACATACTAATTCCCCAAGAATAAACCAGAGTACCCAAGATAAAGAAAATCCTAACAATACTGAGTATAAATCAAGAAGGCCAATAATTAAGAATTTCTGTATACTGGGCGTTGCTAACTCTAAAAGCCGTAGCCAAGAATATAGAATAATTGTGAAGAATTCTGAATACTGACTTTTGAATGATAACCCGACTGCAGATGAAACATGTAGAAGACATCTGAGTCCTGCAAGATTGGCCGAGTGGATCATTCATAAGGATCGTGGCGATAGCTCAAATACAGCGATAAAACCTTGTTCAGCGGATCCAAGAAAACACGCTAGGCGGAAGAAATCCGAGCAACGGCTAGAGTGATAAGCACTGAAGGAACTAGCCACGGACAAAGCCAAGCCTAGGTGAGACTATCGCGTAGCATAACTCAGGTGTTAAGCATTAGGGTGCGGCGAAGCTAACGCTCTGCGAGGCTCGCAAATGGCGAAGCTCACTCGGCGTAGCCAGCGCGTAACACAACGCTAAATGCTAAGTACCAGGGTGCAGCGAAGCCCACACACGGTTAGGTCCATGGGTGACTAGAGCACGACCCTCGCCTGGCGAGGCTAGCGGAGCCTATGGTCCATCAAATCAATAAAGACTGCCAGGAGTTAGTGGCTCTGAGAACACGATCAAGAAATTATAATAACCGAGACGTGTCCCGAATGCTGTCTTCTGAATAAAATCCTGACTGCAGATTGGCTCTGAGAATACCTGAGTTCCATGAACATAGTCGAAGAAATCCTGATCGCTATTGGAGTAATAGAAATGAAAAATATCATAACTCTGTCTGCCAGAAGTCCTGATTCTGAAATACTGTTTTCTACTGACACTCCTCATGTACAGTCTACCTGATTATATAAGCGATGACTGCTCCGCTTGATGTACTGATCTCCCATGATGTATCCATAAATACAAGAATAGAATGCGAAGCCGAAGATCTATCTAATATAAGACAATGTGATGTACCAGAGTCGAGGAATGCAAGAACGTAATGAGAACGAACCATATCTACTCTGCTGTTACCTCACTAGTCTACGCATATCTTAAGTTGGCATAAAGATTACGAAAATCAGAATAGTAAAAATAGAAGAGATAGGAATCATAGAATAGGGAGGTAGACCCAGACGGACTAAGATTGGGGATGATAGTGCAATGAGAATGATATGATATAGAAAATTTACCAACTCCCGGACATGCTAAGAATGGGGACAATGGTTACAGTCAGTACTTTCAGGGTTCCTTTTTCAGATATTGAGCATCCTTTTCTGTTCTAACTCCATCAGTATCCTGTCTTCTTCTTCAGTCAGATTATATGTTTGCCTCCTTCTACCATGTGCCCTAGCTCTTGGTCTCTTTTGTACCTGACTTATGCTTGATGTTGGAGGATGAAGTGAGTTTACTCTGCCAGTAGGTCTTGAATTCTCTTCCAATGGTGATACTGGATGAATTGATCTGATCGGTGCGATGTTCTCTGTCTCCTTGAATAGACAGTCGCTTTTCAACTAATCTCTGGACCCATATATGACCTAATTCATAACCTTTCTGGTGGTTGTGTTGTAGGTGCCCAGCTTCAGACAATACCCACATGTCATATGTTGAGGGCAAGTTTGGAGGGAAGGTTCGGCCAGTGGGGCATCCAGAGGCCTGTCTGAGCCTTCACTTCCATCAAATAAGAGGGTCTCTTTGCCAACTTCATTTGCATCTCATCTTGATCTTTCTTTTCCAGGTCCATTCTACTTCCCGAACGGTGGCAAGAAACTTGAGAATTGTTCTTGGGCTGCTTGAGAATAAGAAACATCTTGATCCTCATCTTCAGTTCTCACGAAAATCTTACTTGCTCAGTTCTTCTTGTCAGCCACCATGTAAGACACCAACTAACTATGCCTTAAGAATTTTACAGATTCTTATCTACAATTCAATCTTCTTACTGCAATTTGATAAATCATTCTTTCATTTCTTTCTGAGCTATTACAGAGAAGAATCGTCTCATAGAAATCCTTCGAGAACTGGTCCCAAGTGATGAGCTTTTCTAGTCTCTTTGCTTTCGTCAACCACCACGTCCTGGCTACATCTTTCAACTGAATCTTGGTCATTTTCACTTGGTTCTCATCAGGGACCCGAGTTGACTTCAGAAGATCCGTCATGTTTACCGGCCACTGCTATGCATCTAGGGCTCCTCCATGCTTGAAAAGATTGCTAGCTATAATTTCCTGAAATCCGACATGTTGCCTGGCTTCTGTTCCCGGAGTATAACCAGTAGCCTTTGGTGCAGGACCTTCTTCTGTTCTTGTTAATTTTTTCATCATATTTTGCAGAAATCATCTCAAATCAACACTTCCTCCATTAGGGCCACTCTAAGAAGAACTAGAACCGTTATGATTTTCCCATCTTTTCATGTCCGAGTTGGTTCAAGAATAATGAGAAACCGAAGTATGAAAGGATGGGAGAACTTCAGAATTCAAGGGCAAGATTATCAAGAGAGAATGGATAACTCTGTACTTGTAGTTGGATTGTATAACCAGGACTCATGCATTCCAGTTGCAAATTTATTTTACCATAAATTTGCCGACTGGTTGTACCGAGGATTTGAGAGCCTAGGCTCTGATACCACCCTGTAACGCCCCGATCCGGCGGGTACGGAGACGTTACTACAACGTACATACGCAGGTCAGAAATACTCTCACGTATATACGCTAAGCATCAGTACAGGCAAGAATCAGAGTACGGAAGCACGTGGTGCATTATACATTCCAACACATGAGTACAGTTACAAAGTTATCACAGGAAGTGATAAATATTACAAGAATATTACATCACCAACAGGCGCAATGCAAGAATACAAGGATGTGTACATGTATGAACAGTACAAAAGGAGACTCAGAGTCATAACAGGGAAACTCTAGAGCTGAACAGGAGGCCTGGAAGGATGGGGCTCTAGATGGTCTGCTGGAGATCCACGCTACCGCTGCGCCACTCTGATCAGCAACTAGAAGAATCCACACGCTCCAAACTCCAAAACCTGGACATGAGGATCCACAGGAGTCAGAACTCCCCGGCGAGTGATGATGCGAAAGCCAGATGGCGAGTATGGATAAGCACAAGTGTATTGATAAATCTGGATCATAAACATGAAACCGTGTCGTAGGCACAAACATACAGGAGCAAGTAGATATACAGCAATTGATGTCAAGTAGGGAAGACTCATAGTATGATCAGATAAGAGCAAGGGACAGGCGGGATAGAATACAAGTAGAAGGCAGGATATGAGCAGGTATAGTATAATAATCATAAAACTAGAAATCTAAAGTAAAACCCGATAGAAGCAAACTCGGCAAAGCATACAACAGATTCATAGCTGGCATCTTTTATTATTATTATTACTCGTCTTACCCTGATGTCTAGATATGTAACTAGCGTCCCAGCGCACATATATCCACATCTGAGTAAAGCAAGGTTGTTATTGGAAACCAACGGGGTATCAATGAAGAATGTTTACAGTGGGTCTCGTACATGCCCGGGACCACGGTCCAGGACGTTCCATCGCTGGTGTATGGAACCGGCCGCAAGGCCTACAGGAGGGTTTTATAGAATGCCCTTATCAAGATGGTACCAAGAAGGAGGGAGCCAGCACTCCCCTCGGTCGCCTGGAGGCCCACAGGTCAGACCGAAAGTTTTAGTTGCACAACATACCTAGTGCCACTGTAAACACGAACATATATTGATAGCCGCAAGTTTCCCCCGACCCGATTTAAGTGGTTTCTTTTTATGATTTATTATGTAATTGGCAATTTACGGGAATAGCTGGTGCAAGACAGGATCAGGAGTTCAGGACTACTTGAGTACTATAGATTCAGGTCACTGTATATATAATACATGCTAACAAGTACAAGATTCATGTCACTGTATGTAATATAGGATAACAAGTATAGTATTCCCTTAAATGTGATAATCACATGTCAAGTATTAATATTTTCAAGAGGCAAGTGATAAGTCATGTCATAGTAAGAAGCAAATGTCAAGTAGCAAGTCGGTGTCAGGTGATGACACATCTGTTGACAAGTGATATAGACAGGTGTCAGGTATTAGTATGTAGAAGATAGATATCAAGTAAAAGCATGTCAAGTGTTAATATATCAAGTGTGTACTTGATAAGTGATAGAGTAATAGTTGAGCACAATCAAGCAGAGCTGAGCAAGCTAGAGCAAAGCTAATGTACAACACTAAATGCTATCACGCTCGGCGTGGTTACCGCTCGCAGCGTAGCTAGACACACGTGTCGCAGTAAGCGTATGAACGCTATACTACTACTCTCGGGAAGCCATGCTCACGGGGCAATTACACTCGAACGGAGTAAGCAGTAAAGTGTTGACGTTAGATCCGCCTACCAGGCGTAGCATATAGAGAAAGTCCAGAGGACTTCAAACCTCAAAGGTTGTACCCAGAGGTTAGGGTACCTGCAGAGAAAGTGTTAGTTCCAGATATAAATACATAAGACAAACAAGTTGATCCAACAAAGCGGGAAAGCCAAGAGGAAAGCGAGAACACTCGCCTAAATCCTTGGAAAACACGGTGAAATCCCTGATCTCTGGAATTCAGAAAATCAACGCGTCAACGCGTTTAAAAGAAAGTGATAGAGAGAGGAAAAAATCAAGAGAGAGAAAGAGAATGAGAGAGAGGAGAGAGAAAGTGAGAGCTCGAGGGAGAAGTCCATGGAGAGAGAGAGCGCACAGGGAGACGCAGGTTTGAGAGTAAAATGCGGGGGTCGCAGACGTGGGAGTCGCGTCGCGTAGATGCCCCAAACGCGAGGTTCGAGACCCGCGTTCAAGTCAGGACACGAGGAGAACGCGGACGTGGGTTCCGCGTCGCGTTAACATGAGAAGAACACAGACGCGGGCATGAGCTCCGCGTCGCGTTCACACGAGAAGGACACAGACGCGGGCATGGCTCCGCATTGCGTCGATGCAAGAACGCGAAGGCCGCGTTAAAGATTTACTTAGACGCGGGGTGTGCTCCATGACTATCAATTAACAGTGAGAGAGAGACGCAAGGATGAGGGTGAGAGGGACGCATGTTTTGGGGAGAAAAAGGGGAGATCTAGAGAGAGAAAGAGATTAAAGTGAGAGAGAGAAATATAAAGAGAAAGAGAGAGATTGTAGAGAGAGAATATTGAGAGAGAGAGAGGAGAGAGAGAATCTGGAGAGAGAGTGAAAGAAAAAAAGAAAAGGGGGCGGTTGCCCCACTCTCACAGCTCACGGCCAGGCCAGGAGTGTTGGCCCAAAGGTTTTTCACTCTAGTTTTGATGATGATTAACTCATGTAGTTATGTGTACTAATTATCTTGTGATTTTAGTTTCAGTTTATTAATCAAGATATTAGTTGGTGTTTAGCTTCAACAAGATGTATTGGAAGCTTGCACATGTTGATTCAAGAGCCCACGCATCAAAGATATATATAGCACTTGCCCGGTGAATCAAGAGTTTTTGGATCGAGCCAACTTGGAGATTGCGCTCTACAAGAAGACTTAGGTATCCATAGTTTTAGTTTGGGTTTAGATCCTAATTGTAAAGATTAGAATAGTATGATAAGCTCAAGTTCACAACACACACCTTTCATGTTTTGATTTTCGGTTTTAGGTTTAACCGATCTTGGTTTTCATGAATAGATTTTTTATCAAAACAAGTTTACATGGTTTATGTATATTAGATTTGTTCTATATACATGCATGCTTCAATTGTTTAGACAAACTTTGTTTGATAATTTATTCCATGTGTTTTATGTTTTGGTATTTACAACAAACATATTTTTGGACTTAATGACAAAATCATGATATATATATGTTTCTTGTATATTGAATTTCTATTCATATACAATATGCTTCAAAGTGTTTAAATATCATATTTTTGTATCATGGATAAGTTTTAGACAATGTGTATTTTCGATTCAAAATACAAGGTTTTAGAAAATACGATTTTTGGTTTTTGGCAAAATTTCTATGACACAAAAATAGTCAAATATGTTTGAAATTTGTGTTAAGATTTTTAACACAAGTTTGTATTTTAATATAAAATGATAAAACTATTTTTGTGGAATTTTAGAGATTTTGTGGGATTTATTATAATAATTTTTCCCCAGATTTCAGACCTGATTTTTGTCTGCCAGGCTTGGCCGGTCGACTGGTACGGTCGACCGCACCAAAGAAGCCAGTCGACCATTCCGGTCGACCGACGTGCACGGATACGTGCACGCTGGCTGACTCTGTATCCGGTCGACCGAAGCGGTCGACCGACGGAGAGCTGTTGGCTCTCAGGAATTCTCGGTCGACCGAGGCGGTCGACCGGTAGCCACAACGGTTCAGAATTTGACCGTTGGGCGGTCGACCGGGCCGGTCGACCGGCAGGGTAAATCTGGCAAATATTCTGTAAACGGCTAGTTTTCTAAATTGCCTATAAATACCCCATTTGAGAGAGTTTTTCAAAAAGAATTTTTGGGCTAAAATTTTCTATCTCTCTGGTGTTTTTGCTGCAAGAAAAAAATAGGTTTTTGGATTCAAAGTGAACAATCTTTTGTGTTTTTGATTAGGGTTTGAAAAACCAAAGAAAAGGGATTTTGGGAAAAGCTTTTGTTTGAACTTCTATATCTTGATTTCATTTGTTTCCCAAAGGTTTTTCTTGAGTTGCTGGTTTCATATCCCTTGGTTTTCTCCACACTTGAGCCAAAAATCTACTATCTATATCTATAGGTTATTTGTGTGGAAGAAGAAGTTGTTTGTGGTTGTTGTTGTGACCACCAAGTTGTAACCCAATCTTTTCTTAGCTTTGTGCTTTGGGTTGTATCCCTCTAGTTGAGAGGTGATCCTTGTATTGGTTGGTGATTGGGAGTTTGTTGTATTGGTTTGTATATTTGCCTCAAGGAGGAGGTTGTGATTGTTGGAGTTTGCCTCAGGGAGGAGGTTGTAAAGAGAGGAGTGTTGGGTACTCCTTGTAAAGGGTCCTAGGTGGACGAGCTAGTGGAAATCCTTCGTGTGTCGAAGGCGGGGATGTAGAGCTGGGTGCTCGAACCTCGATAACATATCTTTGTGTTTGTGCTTGACTCATTGGCTCTCTCTACTCTCTCTTTACTTTGTGCCTTGCATTGCTCATTCATATTTGCTTGGCTTGGTTGTGTGCATCACTTGTTGATAGCACTTGAGTGTAATTTGCAATTAATTTTTAAATTCCGCATTTAGTTCATAGATTAGCATTGTCACCTATTCACCCCCCCTCTAGGTGACTTTTCAATTGGTATCAGAGCTAGTGCTCCTGATATTTAGGTTTAACCACCTAGGAGTGATCTTGGTTTGCTAATCTTCATTTGCATTTTCATTTGCACTCATACTAGTTTGCACTCATGGCTAGCCCTCCTATGTTTGACCATTTTAGATTTGACTCTTGGAAGGTTGACATGATTAGACATCTAAAAGGACTAGGACATTTAGTTTATCAAGCCATCACTATAGAATCCCTCCCTAATAGTAGCAAGCATAAGAAGGCCAATGCATTAGCCCTTAGGAAACTTCTAGCATCTCTAAATGAACATCTTTTACCTATTTTTGATCGCTATGATTCGGCTTTTGCAGTTTGGAGCATCTTAACGTCTCCCGAGCTTCCAAGGATCATCAACAATTTGAGGAGATCCAAGAGAGACATGTCCAAAGATAAATGCTTCATGGTCCAAGGGAAAGACTCCCTTGAGGTACACTCGGATTCCCCTCTTGATGATAGCTCTAATTCTTATTGCCATGGTTGTTTTAAGGTTCAAACTTTAAATATGGAACTTACTCAAAAGCTTGAAAAATTCTTAGAAAAACACAAACTTTTGAAAGAGAATAATCTTGTTTTGAAAAATGAATTAAAGGATTTATGTTCTAATTTTGAAGTGATTTTGCAAGAAAAAGAAGAGATCACTAGTGAACGTGACTCACTACAATCTCAACTTGAACTTGCACTTAAAGAGATTGAAGATTTGAAAAACAAAAATGGTTTTGATGATGTTGTAGAACACAATGAGGTTTTGTCTTCTAGATTGGATCTTGTTTTCAAAGAAAATTTTACTTTGAAAATAAAATTGATTCAATTACAAAAGAATTGGATTTGGTTTTGATTAAAATAAATCTTTACAAAATGAGATTGATATTCATGTTTGTCATGCTAGTGTAGCTTCTACTTCTTGCACTCCTATAGCATGTTCCACTTTGTTTTCTAGCATAGAAAATGATATAAACAATTTGAAGAAAAGTGTTGATTGTTTGGGCTCCACTTTGAGCCATTGTGCCATGAATCACACACGATTGGAAACCTTGGTTCGCAAGAAACAAGTTCCAACCTTGCATGCACACCCATCTAGGCATACACATGCTTTTCATGATCACCACCATCATATGTATGCTCACGTGTACACATGTACACATTGTGGTCGAAAAGGCCACCTTGCTAGATTTTGTTATGATCGCATTTATCATGAAAATTTAGCAACTAATTATGTTTGGGTTAGAAAAGATACTAACCCCCGTGGACCCATAAAGAAATGGGTACCAAGATCCACCTCTTTGATGTTTGATGTAGGTGGAGGCTCTCGCGTCACGTGAGGGTATTGGTGCCTTGAGGTGGATGCATTCTAAGCTAAAAGGAGAACCATTTGGATGCTTCACTCTCAAGGAGATTTGGTGGGAGGACCATCGTGTTTTGGAGACATGGAGAGTTGCCCCTTTGGTTTTGGTAACAATCCCTTACTCCATTTAGTGTTTACATGCTTTTCATTTTTTTTTGGCATGTTGTATTTATTGTCCATTATGCTTGTGCCATTATATTAAAGTTGTACATGTTTAGCTACTTGAGCACCCATGCTTCATTTGGAATCTACATTTATTGTCTCACCTTGTTTAAACTAACATGTATGCTTTAGATCTAATGTACATGCATATGCACAATGATCATATGATGTTCATGATTCTATGATTTTGTGTTTTAATGATTCATGTGTTGATTAGTATGTTCATTGCTATACATGTATTGCAATTTGTGATCACCATTGTTTATATGATTCCATATTTTGTGTTTTCACAATTGTTTTGATATTATGTATATCTTGATTCTTATAGCATATGAATTTACATAAGGATCATTTTTAGAATAATTGTTGATTTATGACTTGTTTTATGCTTTATGATTTGAATATATGCTTAGATGTTAGTTTTCATGAAAACTAGGAGTTATACTTGTACATAGAATGGGCCACAAATAAACCTTTGTATATGTTTGTGCTTGGATGCCTATTTGTACTCATTAGATGTGCTGTATAGTCTAGTTTTGATGATTCATGCATTCAAACATGTATTCCTCATTTTTGATATGTTTTATGATCATGTGTTTTCTATGATAAAGTGTTTTCACTTCATGTATATGTCTATTTTGCCAAATCTTAAGATATACATGTATGCCCCTTGAGTCATTTGCTTTTCATGCAAATCTATATTTTGGACTCAATTGTGTTTAGGGATATGTATGTATAATTTTGCTTTGTCTAAACATACATATACCTTGAAGTATAAATTAACTTTTAATGAAGAGTTTAGATTTTCATGTTTTTAGGAGATTTCCTTTAGTAATGAAAATTTAGTTTTTCATATGTTTATATTTTAAAGGAATTTCAATTGAGCTTAAATGCCTATTTTCATGTTGATATGTGTCACACAACACTTGTACACTCACCTTATTTAATGTTTTCTCATGACTTAGTTTTCATGAGTACAAATTGTGCTATATGGATTTTGAGTGTTTTAGTGCCATGTGGTTTACATGCGTCTTCATGAAAAATATTTTTATTATTCCTTACTCGAAGGATTTCGTACTAGTTTACCCTCCATTTAACTAGTTGCGATATTCTTCATTTGGTAGAGATTTTCAAACATACTATAATTTCAAATCTATTTTTGAAAACCCCTACCATAAAGGGTGGTTGGATGGGAGATCATGTTCATGTATGCTTTATAATGAAAATCATTTTAAACTTGCACATGATTGGGTGGTAGTTGATATGAGATATACACTTGATCTTATTGTTGTTTCAATTGGTATCACTGAATTCTTTCAATTGGTATCAATCTTGACATCCTTTTGTATACTCATATATGTTTTGTTTTATATATATGTATGCATACACTTCATATAGTATCAATTTACAATTGGTATCTCTGTATCAAATTTTAAATTGGTATCTATTTCTTACATACATATATAGATGATTTATTTGTGCTTCAAGATATATGCACTATTTTTGCTTATGATAAGCTTGATTTTTTTTTAATGACCATCATTTTCAATTGATTCAATTTTCAATTGGTTTCTTTATACAAGCATTATCATTATCTTGCTTATGCTAAGCTTGAGCTTTAACATTATTTCAATTGACTTAGTTTTCAATTGGTATCTTATTTCTAGCTTAAGCATATGTTTAGTTGGTATTTCATAAAGGGGGAGAAAACTCACATTTCAATTTTTCAATTGGTATTTAGTTTACCTTTGGTTTTGTTTCCCACTCCCTAACTTTATTAAAAAAATTAACTTAAGAATGATTATTGATTTTTAATTGGTATCATATGCTTATAAAGATATATATCTTCAATTGGTATCAATGTGTTTTTCAATTGGTATCATGTGTTTATTTTCAATATGTTTTAATTGGGATCATATTTGTTTTCAATACCCCTCTTACTTTCAATTGGTAATTGGTAGGCATTTCTTAAATGTTTTTATGATCACTTTCTATTGATATCATAATGCACTTCTTTGACATTTTTTTTTAATTGGTATCATTTTTGGTTTCACCCCTTGAAGTAGTTTGTTTATTCTTTGTTTCATATATTTAGGGGGAGAAGAATTCATATCTATTTTGTTTTTACCCCTTTGTTGATGATTGACAAAAAGGGGAAGAAGATTTATTGGAGTTGATATGCATGAGTTTTCAGTTTTATATTCATTTCATCTCCATTGGTATTGGTATCAAGAGCATTATGAGTTTTGTTTTTATTAGTATCCATTGGTATCAAGAGCATGTTTTGGTAATTTAGTTGTTTTATTTTAATTGGAATCAATAGCATGTTTCATATGCATATTCATTTTATGTCAAGAACCTTGTTTATATGCATCTTATTGTTTGTTTATTCCTATGCATGAGTTAAGGGGGAGCTTCTTTGAAGCTTTACTTTAATCCATGCATATATAACTCCATGAGTTTTGTCATCATCAAAAAGGGGGAGATTGTTGGCCCAAAGGCTTTTCACTCTAGTTTTGATGATGATTAACTCATGTAGTTATGTGTACTAATTATCTTGTGATTTTAGTTTCAGTTTATTAATCAAGATATTAGTTGGTGTTTAGCTTCAACAAGATGTATTGGAAGCTTGCACATGTTGATTCAAGAGCCCACGCATCAAAGATATATATAGCACTTGCCCGGTGAATCAAGAGTTTTTGGGTCGAGCTGACTTGGAGATTGCGCTCTACATGAAGACTTAGGTATCCATAGTTTTAGTTTGGGTTTAGATCCTAATTGTAAAGATTAGAATAGTATGATAAGCTCAAGTTCACAACACACACCTTTCATGTTTTGATTTTCGGTTTTAGGTTTAACCGATCTTGGTTTTCATGAATAGATTTTTTATCAAAACAAGTTTACATGGTTTATGTATATTAGATTTGTTCTATATACATGCATGCTTCAATTGTTTAGACAAACTTTGTTTGATAATCTATTCCATGTGTTTTATGTTTTGGTATTTACAACAAAACATATTTTTGGACTTAATGACAAAAATCATGATATATATATGTTTCTTGTATATTGAATTTCTATTCATATACAATATGCTTCAAAGTGTTTAAATATCATATTTTTGTATCATGGATAAGTTTTAGACAATGTGTATTTTCTATTCAAAATACAAGGTTTTAGAAAATACGGTTTTTGGTTTTTGGCAAAATTTCTATGACACAAAAAATAGTCAAATATGTTTGAAATTTGTGTTAGGATTTTTAACACAAGTTTGTATTTCAATATAAAATGATAAAACTATTTTTGTGGAATTTTAGAGATTTTGTGGGATTTATTATAATAATTTTTCCCCAGATTTCAGACCTGATTTTTGTCTGCCAGGCTTGGCCGGTCGACTGGTACGGTCGACCGCACCAAAGAAGCCAGTCGACCGTTCCGGTCGACCGACGTGCACGGATACGTGCACGCTGGCTGACTCTGTATCCGGTCGACCGAAGCGGTCGACCGAAGGAGAGCTGTTGGCTCTCAGGAATTCTCGGTCGACCGAGGCGGTCGACCGGTAGCCACAACGGTTCAGAATTTGACCGTTGGGCGGTCGACCGGGCCGGTCGACCGGCAGGGTAAATCTGGCAAATATTCTGTAAACGGCTAGTTTTCTAAATTGCCTATAAATACCCCATTTGAGAGAGTTTTTCAAAAAGAATTTTTGGGCTAAAATTTTCTATCTCTCTGGTGTTTTTGCTGCAAGAAAAAATAGGTTTTTGGATTCAAAGTGAGCAATCTTTTGTGTTTTTGATTAGGGTTTGAAAAATCAAAGAAAAGGGATTTTGGAAAAGCTTTTGTTTGAACTTCTATATCTTGATTTCATTTGTTTCCCAAAGGTTTTTCTTTGAGTTGCTGGTTTCATATCCCTTGGTTTTCTCCACACTTGAGCCAAAAATCTACTATCTATATCTATAGGTTATTTGTGTGGAAGAAGAAGTTGTTTTGTGGTTGTTGTTGTGACCACCAAGTTGTAACCCAATCTTTTCTTAGCTTTGTGCTTTGGGTTGTATCCCTCTAGTTGAGAGGTGATCCTTGTATTGGTTGGTGATTGGGAGTTTGTTGTATTGGTTTGTATATTTGCCTCAAGGAGGAGGTTGTGATTGTTGGAGTTTGCCTCAGGGAGGAGGTTGTAAAGAGAGGAGTGTTGGGTACTCCTTGTAAAGGGTCCTAGGTGGACGAGCTAGTGAAAATCCTTCGTGTGTCGAAGGCGGGGATGTAGAGCTGGGTGCTCGAACCTCGATAACATATCTTTGTGTTTGCGCTTGACTCATTGGCTCTCTCTACTCTCTCTTTACTTTGTGCCTTGCATTGCTCATTCATATTTGCTTGGCTTGGTTGTGTGCATCACTTGTTGATAGCACTTGAGTGTAATTTGCAATTAATTTTTAAATTCCGCATTTAGTTCATAGATTAGCATTGTCACCTATTCACCCCCCCTCTAGGTGACTTTTCAAGGAGGCCTGGCCGTGGCCTCGCCTTGGCCGACGCGGCGGCCCTCCGGTGGCTGTCGGCCAGGGGTGGCTGTGCCGGCCACCCCAAGGAAAAGAGAAAGAGGAGGAAAGGGGAGAGAGAGAGAAGTGAGAGAGAGGGGGAGAACAAGAAAGGGGGGCTGTTGCCCCCCTCATCCTCTAGTCTCGGCCTGGCTCTGCCTGGCCGTGGCCAGGCCAACCCTGGCCGTGCGGCCAGGGGCGCAAAGGGGGCGGCGCCAGAGGCGGCGCCGCCAGACAGGGCAGCCACGCTGGCCGCCCAAGGAGGGGAAAGGGGAAAAGAAATAGAAGGGAAAAAGAAAAGGAAAAGAAGAAGAAAAGGAAAAGAAAGGAAGGGGCTCGCCGGAGTCACTGGGTGGCGGCGGAGCCTGGCCGGAGGTGGCGGCGTTGATGGTGGTTGTGGTTGGTTCTTGGGGAAGGAAGAGAGAGAGAGGTAGGAGATTTGAAGGGTGGAGAAGAAAAAGGAGGAGATAGAGAAAGAATTGAGGGAGAGATTTAGAAGTGGAGGGAGAGAGGGAGAGAATTTTGGGGGAAGAAGGAGGAGAGGAGGAGGCGGTCGTGGCGCCAGGGGAGGAGAAGAAAGAAAAGAAAAATGAAAGGAAAAAGAAAGAAGAGAAAAAGATAAAGTGAAGAAAATGGAGAAAAGAAAAAGAAAAAGAAAAAGAAAAAGAAAAGGAGAATGGATTGATGGATGGATGGGAGAGGGATTTAATGAAGGGGGATGGGCTGGTTGGTGAAGTCAGTGGCAGGGGAAAGAAAAAGAAAGAAAGAAAGAAGGAAGAAAAGAGAAGATTTTAAAAATAATAATATTATTATAATAATGTCGGGAAATATTGACTGTTCCAGAAAAATCCTCAAAAATACTTTGAGGTAGAAAACGTCATCCCGAGGAATAATACGAAGTCAGTTTTCATAAATAAAATCCCATTTTCAAATTAAAAATCCGAAAGTCAACCGTTGATACCGGTCTACACCGGGTAGGCCGGATTTTGATAAATTCTGAAAATTCTCAGAAAATGCCTGAAAGAAGAAAATATGATTCTAAGAAGTAATATAAAAGCAGAATCTAGAAATTCAATTCTGATTAGAAACTAAAAATCCTGGAATCAACCAGCGATGCCGGCCGACACCAATTCCGGGGGAATTTTGATAAATTTAGAAAATTCTTAGAAAAAGTATTTAGATAGAAAATGTGATTTTAAGAAATAATATAAAAGACATTTCTAGTAATTCTACTCCGTTTGTAATTAAAAATCTGGGAATCGGTCAGCGGCATTGGTCGACACCGGTTTTGAAGATTTTCAATTTAATTCAGGAAAATTCTAGAAAATCATGAAAAATCTAGAATATTGGAAAATGATATTTAAAACTAAAATTGGTCAAATCAGAATAGCAGGAAGACCAAATCGAGCTATACTCTAGGATAGGGCTCCCGGTTCAGACTGGGGCTGACCCCGAGTTCACGAATCCGGATCCACAGCAAAACGATCATATAAATAATTCATAATATAAAACAAATACCGAAACCAAATCAAAAAAATACAGTTGAAAATACGAATACGCAACTAAGTACGTATTCCGGGAGCGGGGTGTTACATCGAGCCTCTGGTAGCTTCATTTTATTCCCTTTGTGGAGTAAATGGAATATTGTGACCACCTGATCGTCTCTAAAGGAGTACTATTTTGGAGGGAACTTAGACTCCTGATTATTGAAGCCGCTCTTCTTGGCCTTCGACTGAGCATCCCCTGACAATTCAACGGACATAGTCTCTTTCCCTTTGGCTTGATAAGACTGCGCCATGTCGCCACGTCCTTTATTGTTCATACCCCATTTGCCTTTAGGGGTGGATGGTTCAAATTTTTTAGCTGACTTTTCGGCTATCTCGGCTTGCTCGACCAGTTCTTCCAGGTATGGGCTTTGACAGCCCCCATGCGAATCTCTACTTGGTCTAAGAAGTTGTGCCTGCACGTCTGTAAGAGCATGGGTAATTGCATCCCTGCTGGGCACATCAAAGACAAGTTTCTGAATCGCTCAATGTAGTCATGGACAGATTCACCCTTCTTCTGCACGGTGGAGAGGAGCTTGTCCATGGTTACCTCGGTATCATCCTTATGGAAACAAGAAAGGAATCGGGTTTCGAGGTCGATCCAAGAATTGACAGAGCCCAGAGGGAGACTTCGGAACCAGTCAAATGCTACCCCCTTTAAGGTGCCAATGAACAGCCTAGCCATGATAGCATCATTGTCTATAACATTACCGGTCTGAGACCAGAAATAGATGTGCTGGTTTGGCGAGCTTTTACCATCGTACGTGTGTAACGTCGGCGGTTTGAACTTTGGTGGGTATGGCACTGAATCTCACTCCAACGGGTAAGGAAGGATTGCCCCTACTTTCTTTAATTCATTCCTCTGAGCTAGGGATGCGATTTGAGCTTGGATGCCCTTAAGGACCTCAGCGTCCAAAGAAGAACCCTCCTTTGACTTCTCTGTCCTTGGCTATTCATTGCTAAGATGTTCCTCCTCATCATGGTTACTTCCGGTATCATTGTTATTCCGGTTATTGAGGAGTTGAGCGAGCCTCTATTGAATGTTGTCCAGAGCTTCTTGCTGGGTTTTGGAAGTTTGCTCCTGAGCTTCCAAACGCCGATGAAGGTCGTCAATACCATTGTCAGCCATATTGACTGATACTCTGTCCGTTCGCACTGAGCTGACGGTCGCCGAAGAGGCATACCCACTATCTTCATCTTCTTCACTAGACCATTGAACTGATCCTCCCTTTAGTTCCGGTGAGGCTACTGCCATTGAGGAAGAAGGCTGTTCATAACTGTAGGATATCGCAACTCTAGATCTGGTGTTTCGGAAGACACCTTCTTCATGCACCAAGACTTCGCCTAAGCCTGGGCTGTAATCTGGATCTGGGGAACTGTAGGGAGTGTCGTCGGACACTTGTCTGCCCCTGCGTAGCTCTTGTCCTCTTTCGGTCATGTTAATGGATGTAGAGGGTAAATCTCGCGATATGCTCCTTTTATGATGTTTCACCGGGGCTTGTACCGACAGCCGATTAAAAACTGATCGTCGGCCTGGAGAAGTGGCGAGGATTGGTCCTAGCCGGCAATGGACTGAGTGGACTGTCACCAGCTGACATCCCACTTGTTGACAACAGGGGGGAGTAGTTCGAAAAGATTTCGACTTCCGTTTGTTTGTCAAGAATTCCTGCAAGTCAGACCCAGATGGGCCTAAACGATCCAGCGCAGAGGCTTTTTTGGATCGCACGTAAGACGATGTCCTACTCCTTTTATCCCCGCAGAGGGGATTAGCACTGAATAGTGCTTCAACTCTAGCTTCGCGGCTAAGAACCTTGGGAATGTCCATGGGTGCTGAAGCTGCATAAGCAACGCTGTCAACACGTAGGGATAATCCCTTAGCTCCGCTATAAAGCGCGAGCTTAGCGCTTGAGGAACTGGGGAGCGGAGCACGCTGTGGTGCTTTATCCGCTATGCTGTTACGAAGGCGGTTAGCCTTAGATAGTGCTTTGGCTCTAAGTTCGCAGCTAAAAGCTTTGGAAACGCCCTTGGGCGCTGAAGCTGCAAAAGCAGCCCTATCAGCACTTAGGGACGATCCCTTAGCTCCGCTGCGATGAGCGAGCTCAGCACTTGAAGAACTGAGGAGCGGAGCACGCGGTGGTGCTTTGGTTCCAGCTTTGCGGCCATGAACATCGCGCGTACCCTGAGGTACAGTAGCTTCGCTCGTGAGAACGAGGCTAGCGCGAGTTGTTGCTCTTGAATTGGGCGAAGGTATGGTCGCCGCTGTAACATCGCGGCTGGCAGCATTGTCGGAGCAGGCAGGCATCTTGCCTTTTTCTTCGTGAGAGAGACGCACTTCTGGCGTAGCTATGCCTGAGGCTTTGCCCAGAGCCTTCTGTTTTGGCCTCCACATCTGCTTTGGCAAGGGAGACTTAGGTTCGCAAGGAACCTGACTAGCCACACGCGAGGCTGAGGGGTGTTGGCAGAATTCTGCTCCTGATTTCTGTTCTGAAACCTTGGTCATGGAGACCTTTCTATGCTTCTGTGCATGAAGCATTAGACCACCCCCAGAGAGGACTTCTTCAAATTTTCCTTGGTCGAAGTAAACGACCAGGTTCACGAAAGTAATAGGTTTGCACTGCGGGCCTGCTTCCTTGTTGCGCCAGAGGACTACAATAGGCTCGCAGAGAGCCTTATCTGTCTCCACAGAGACTTGCTTTGAAGATTTAACCGGAGAGGCTCTGGCTGCGCCGGCTTTCCTAAATTCAGAGATAGACCCGAAGGTCTGTTTGTTGCATTGCGACACTTGATTCTCAACAGTGGAGAATTCGATCCCCAGCGGAGTCGCCACCTTGTTT
This sequence comes from Agave tequilana, assembly GCA_038442645.1. Lineage (NCBI taxonomy): Eukaryota > Viridiplantae > Streptophyta > Magnoliopsida > Asparagales > Asparagaceae > Agave > Agave tequilana. Next base: position 88,462 of record JAVJIF010008349.1, on the reverse strand, counting down.
TCCATTGATTTACAAAGGGGAAAACTTACAAAAAAAGGTCGAGGAGCTAAATTACAAGTAACACAAAGGATTACAAGTAGATCTCCTCAAAGATTCTGGAGAAGTGTGCCGGTAGGAGTCTAGTCAGCGCGCGACCACTTTGTCCCTTTGACGATGCGAGCGATGAGATTCCCTTCTCGCCTGGTTCGGGGAATCGGAGAACGGAAGGTTGGTAGAACCCTCTTGTTGCTTCTCAAAACCGCCTTCGCTTAGGAATTCTTTCTCTCCTGGTTCTGGAAATTCCTTGAGAGGAAGGAAGGTATTAGGGTATCAGCACCCTGATTAGAGAAGCGGGTCTCTAAAGTCTCTGAATTCTTGGAAGCAAGAGAGTAGATCTCTGTTTGTGTGCGCGATGCGTCCTCTCGAGAAGTCTGCCGTCTCTCTGGAGCGTCCTCCTCTTCTTGTGCCCCTGGTGGGCTATTTATAGGGAGAGCAAGGGTATATTGTCCCTTGAAAAATATGAAAACAGATTGAATCAAATCTGTTCAAATCTGGAAAGTAGCCTTGCTGCGAGGCTAGAATCAGTTTCTGCGAAGCTAGAAGTAGCAGGTCGGTTGATCCTTTCCATATAATTGGAAGATTTTTCCTGATCCTCTTACTCGTTTTAGGAGAGTCAAGAGATTATGGCAATCAACTGTCAAATTTGATCTCAGATTTGATCTTGATTGGATTTGATCTTGATCTGAATAGATTTGATCTCGTCTGGAGATTTAATTGGTCAAAGTTGAACATAACAGACCCGCAGCGGAGCTGCCCGCATTGAGCTCCCAGCGGAGCTGGAAGAAACATCTGGCGAAGTCAGAAGACAGCTCTTCAGCGGAGCTAGATAACGTCTGTGGCGAATCTACCGAACATTCTTCTGTGCGGTTACGTGTGGCTTCAAGCAAAGCTAACTCTCTGTGGAGTTAACTGAGCACTTCAGGGGAAGCTATAGGTTAGCTTCCTGACGGAGCTGTGAATGGCTTCAAGGCGAAGTTAGGTTATCTTAGCCTCTCAGGCGAGGCTATCCCTTTGGGCTCATATGATGCTAAGTGTTAGCATCTTAGACCTGCTGAGGTCTGTTTAGAGACAATCCGGGCTCACTGTCTGCTTCACTGGATAGTAGAATCCAAGTTGCTGCTTTGTCCCTTGGGGATGAATGAAAACTGGTCGTCAGCTTATCTGTCACTTGTCTTTTGTAAATGTCAACAAGTACAGAACTGGTCGTCAGCTTGTCTATCGCTTGTCTTTTGTAAATGTCAACAAGTTTAGACATTGTTCGGACCAATTAACCTATCTTTCACTTGTCTTTTGTAAATGTCAACAAGTTTAGACATTGTTCAGGCCAGTAAGAATCTTGCCTTTTTGAAAGTGTCAACATCTCAGTCAACCTTTTGCATCTTCGCAGGGCCCTTGGGAGAATATTTCGACCAGCGAACTTGTTCGATGGTCGAGCACTGGAGAAATCAAGGCTCCTGTTCATGGGCAAGGAGGATTTGCGCGACTGATGACATCCGTCAAGACCTTATTAGACATGATTCACCGGCACTGCCCCGGGTTTATCATGGTCACAGTGGGTATAGTGGTGGATATGGTGGTGGGTATGGTCCTTTTGTAGGACACGGGAAAGAGGACGTCACCTGTAAGCTCTCGGATCCTCCCTTCACCAATCTTACCCCCAGAAGTGACATCGACGAAAAACCCATACTCATTAGATGACTTTCTGGTTGTGGAGATGTTCATCAACGAAGGATCATGACCCACACCAGTTGGTCAGGCGGAATCAGAAGGTTCTGCTGCATTTTAACCTCGAGAAACACCATTATTCTCGGTAGTGATGGGCTCCTTCAATGTTTACATCATGCATCATGATGTAATCAGCATCCGATCGTCTCGTCAGCCTTTCTTCGGCGCTCTTCCAAACATCTTGTATTTGGAGTGGTGAAAATGCCTCAAGGAGTGAGTGTAACCTTTTATTGAGAGAGAGGGACTTCTTTGTACTCCTTTATTGTAACACTCAATCTTATCGTATAAGAGAGCGTCTTGTATCACTTTCAAATGTTTAAATATCAATAAAAGTGATACTTTTTCTTTCTCCTTATATGTCTTGAATTTCCTTTTTTTTTTAAAATCAGACAAATAGAAGTAAGGATCTTTGACTTGCTAAAATGCAATAATTAACTTAACAAGTCAAAGTTGGGAAAATTCCATTCCAGGAATTCAAGATTATTGTCAGAGGTGTGATGTTAACTTGACAGGAGTAGGATGGTTCTTGTGGACCTGCCAATCTATAAATGAGAATGTCAAGTGAAATTTGTACCCCACGGAGGATTACAATTGAGTTTTCATCAGAGGTTTAGTATTACTTGACTAAGACTCAGTTGGGGATTTAATGAAAACACTGTTAGAGATGTAATGTTAACCTAACAACGTTTTTTTAATTGGACTTGTTATTCTATTGACAAGAATAACAAGTGAGACTAGACTCGCGGGGGGAATCTAGAAGAACTTTTACTGTTAGAGGTGTGATATTAACTTAACGGGTTGAATTAAATCTTGTCAGAAGTGTGATGTTAACTTGATAAGGATGTGAGTCAGAGGTGTGATATTAACTTGACTCAAGAGTGTTTCAGCTTTATTCAGGAAAACTGAAAGTGTCACTGTCATAGGTGTAATGTTAAACCAGGCAGTGAGGGTAATGCTAGAGGTGTAATTTTGAACTTGGCATTAGTCATCTCGACTTCTACAAGGAAGTCAGAGGGAAAGTCATGACCATAGGTGTATTGTTGAACTTAGCAATGAACTAGACGCTAGAGGTGTGATGTTAAACTTAGCATCGCTCATCTCAGTTTTGATATGGAAGCCTGAGGAAAAGTAACCGTCAGAGGTTTAATATTGAACTTGGCAGCAACTCAATCACTATTAGAGGTGTAGTGTTAAACTTAACAGCAATTTGTCAGAGGTGTGATGTTAACCTGACAGTAGTCGATTTGTGGTATGAGCAATTTTGAGGATTTGTCATTCTATTAATGAGAATTGATAAGTGAAGTTTGGAATGTCAGAGGTGTAGTGTTAACTTGACAAATTTGAAGACTTGCTACTCTATATAGAGTTGAGATAAGTAAAGTTTGTACTCACTGGAGAGTATTAGAATTTTTCATTATCAGAGGTATAGTGTTAACATAACAATGATCGTATTTGTGGACCTACCACTATATGGAAGAGAATTGGTAGAGGTTTTTAGTGGAAAGTAAACTGAACTGTTAGATGTTTAATATTAACGTGACAACTGTTGACTTTCTGGAGACATGGAAAATTTGCCGTCAGAGGGAAATATTAACATAACAGCAAGTATTTTTAAAGAGTTTTGTTGTCAGAGGTTTAATATTAACTTGACAGAATCCAGTTCATTTCATTAAGGAGATGAACACCGGTATGTTTGTGTCCCTACCATTCTGTGGGTGAGAATTGGTAAGAAATTTTGGATGAGAGAGTGGGACCAAGTCTACTAGGATTTTTAGCAAACCCTCAGCTATCAACGGATTTGGCGTATCTTTATGAACTACCGTTTGAGTTGGCTAGCCATGCAACTTCCCTCAGCATGATGAGTTATCGAGAACTTATGTTGGGCTTAAAAGCCAACATTTTCCTCTATCCTTAGCCGTCGGAGGCATCGGATGTCAATCAGGAGAGTAACTAATACTAAAACCAAAGTTTTGCATTTTTGTTTCTTTCTCAATATTTACATCAAGCATCATGATGCAACTAGTGCTCGATCTAGTAAGGGAAAGAAATTCTTCTTAGATCTGGAATTTTGATTAGAAGTGCAGTATTAACTTGATCGGGGGAAGAGTGCTATCAAGGATAGTATTTCTTCAAGAATCTGTAGTTGATTGGCATCATGAGTGTATCACCGTCTGAGGTTATGAGGCGATATGCTCCATTTGAGTAGACTGACTCCACTACAAATGGTCCTTCCCATTTGGGTTGGAATTTTCCTTTTGTTTTATGTGTCATCACCATAGGTCTTTTGACAGCTAAGACAAGGTCACCTTTTTTGAAAGTTCGCTCCTTAACTTTTTTGTTGAAGGCTCTGGTAATTCGAGCTTTATAGAGCTCGATTTGTTGTTGGGCTTGTAGACGTTTATCATCTAAAGCCTCCAGTTCTTGAAGTCACCGTTGATGTTTCTTCTCATTTGTCATCTCTGCTGTCAAGGCGACACGTAGAGATGGGATTTAGATTTCTAATGGAAGTACGGCTTCACACCCATATACTAAAGAGAATGGTGTAGCTTTTGTTGGGGTTCGAACTGTCCTGCGATAGGCCCATAAGCATTCACCTAATTTGTCATCCCAATCACGTTGGCTTTTCGAGACGAATTTCTTAAGAAGCTTAGCAGCTGGGTAGTATGCCGTTGAGGACACACTCTAGATCCTTAACTTGTTGCAGAATCTCTGAAAAGCCTGACAGACGAACTGGGGCCCATTGTCATGGAAATTCGTCGTGGCACACCAAAACGGTAGATGACGTGATGTTTAACGAATTTGACCATATCAGATGTCTTTACCTCTCTCAAAGGGATGGCTTCAGCCCATTTAGAGAAGTAATCAGTCATGGCTAAGAGGAACCGGAGTCCTTTGGATGATGGTGGGCTTACAGGGCCGACTACGTCAATTCCCCACATCTCAAATGGCCAGGTAGAAGTTGTAGAGTGAAGATGCCCTGGTGCTTGATGGATAAAATCGCCATGGACTTGGCAGGCGTGACATCATTTGGCATAAGTGATGGCGTCAGAGATCATTCTGGGCCAATAATATCCTAATCTTTGGAGTCGATCCCAAGCTTTGAACCGGGTTAATGAGCTCCACACATGCCATCATGCACTTCTTTGAGTACCTCCTGCGCCTCTTTTCGTGACAGACAGCGGAGCAAGATCCCGTCATGCGATCGACGATATAGTGTTTGCCTGATCGCATTATATTAGAATTTGGGGGCTTTCCTTCTAATGGCGGACGCTTCTTTGGGATCATAAGGAAGGATGCCATACAAGACATAGTGAATGTAAGGGAATCGCCAATCCCTAGGCTCTGGACCGGCTGACGACTCAAGAGCTTTTTTGACTTGACAACCTCCTGTCGGCTTTTGGTGATCTTCAAAAGCGATTCTTGGGCAATACAAGTCGTGGCTGTAGACAAGTATTTTCTTTACTACTCCAGCTGGAAGGGCTAAAGAGGCAGCGAGAGATGCCAGTGCATCTGCATGCACATTTTGCTGGCGTGGTACATGGTCGATGTAAAAGTTTATGAACCCCTCGGCTATAGAGATAGTTGCCTTGTAATAGGGTATTAAGTCTTCATGTCTGACTTCGTACTCCCCGCGAACTTGATTAACGATGAGTTTAAAGTCACCATATGCCTCGAGATTTTTAACGCCAATCTCATCAGCGATTTGCATTCCAATCAAGAGGGCATTGTATTCTGCTACATTGTTGGAGCAATGAGAAAGCTTGAGAAATCACATAATTCTGTGGGGAGATGAGTACTATCCCTACTCCGGCTATTATATGCCCTTGCGGACCTGTTCTCGATGCATCGTCGAAGAAGAGTTGCCATACTTGTCTTTCAAAAGATGTCTGGGTCAAACAAACTTCAGTGACTTCATCGTAAAGTTTGGCTGTCCTCGAATCTGGATACTCAGCCAGGAAATTTGCCACCGCTTGTCCCTTCACGACTTTTTGTGATAAAAAGCGCATTTCATATTGGGATAGCAGTATGGCCCATTTTGCCAATCGACCATTTAGTGATGATGGCTTCATCATGAGTAACCTCAAAGGGTTAACCCTTGATATGACGTTTATAGTCTGGCCCGCCAAGTAGTGTCACATATTCTAGACAGCGAATACCAATTCTAAACATTCCTTTTCGATCGGGTTGTATCAATACTTGGCTCCGGTCATAGTTCTACTCAGGTAGTAGATAGCTTGCTTATGTCCCTGATCATTATTCTGGGCTAGCAAAACTCCTAAAGAATGATGTATTGCTCGAACATATATCAGGAAAGGTTTTCCAGACACTGGAGCGGTAAGGACCGGTGGTTGCGTGAGGTATCGTTTGATTTCCTCGAATGCTTGCTAGCAAGCATCATCCCAGATGAATGAGACACCCTTTTTCATCAATTTGGTAAAGGGTTAGCATCTTCCAGAGAGATTTGAGATAAACCTTTGGATGTATGTCAGTCGTCCTTGCAATCCCCTGAGCTTCCTGTGGTTCCTTGGAGGTTGCATCTCCTGGATAGCGCGAACTTTTTCCGGGTCTAAATAAATTCCTTTAGAAGTTACCACAAACCCTAAAAATTTACCACTGGCCACCCCCAGGAAGGATTTGGTGGGGTTCATCTTCAACTGATGTGCCCGCATGATTTCAAAAATTATCTTCAGATCGGCTATGTGATCACCTTTGGTGCGGCTTTTCACTGCAATGTCGTCAACATAGCATTCCATTGTTTTACGCATGTGCTCGTGAAAAATTGCATTCATAGCTCTCTGATATGTGGCCCTGCATTCTTCAGTCCGAAGGGCATGACAGTATAGCAATATACCCCCAGTGGTATCCTGAAAGAAGTATGTTTTTCATCATCAGGATACATTTTGATTTGATTATACCCTGAGATCCATCCATGAAGGACATTCGCTCAAACCCATACGTATTGTTAATCATGACGTCCGTGATTGGGAGAGGGAATTTGTCTTTGGGATAGGCCTCATTTAGATCGCGAAAATCAACGCAAATCCAGATCTTTCCGTTCTTTTTGGCAACGGGGACGATATTGCCTACCCAATCAGGATGTTGCTCTTCCCTAATGAAGCCAGAGTCTATGAGTTTTTTGACTTCTGACTGGATTGCTTCCATTATTTCTGGGCGGAACCGTCGCTGCTGTTGTTTGACTGGCTTCACGTCTGAATTAATGTTAAGGCAATGCATAGCCACTCGAGGATCAATCCTAGGCATGTCCTCATAATTTCAAGCAAAAACATCTATATATTCTCACACAAGAGATATTAAATCTTCTTTCTCGGAGGATGATAGGCTTTCACTTATAAGGATGGGCTTAGGATTAGCTCATCTCCCAGATTAATCTGGGCAATTTTATCCTCCGTGGGTGGCTCGCGCTGTTCAAAGCGAGTACTCCAGAGAGTATTTAAGTGTTTGAACTAAGGATCTGTATCAGACTGGACCATCTCTTCATCTCTGTCTTTCAGGTGGCTTGCTGAAACCATATATACTGAAAGTTCTCCGAAGAGGTTGTCAACACTAACATCTGACTCCCACGATGACGTACCAGATGAGTAGTTATGGTATAATAACTTTTCAGACTCAGAGACTGACGGAATTAGGGTTGACACATAACCCAAACCCCTGCGAGTTTGATGGTAATATTCAGGGGTTTTTCCTTTCGGAATGAAAGACCGGAGTAGGGTTCTCCTTCCTTTGCCGAAGTTCAACCCAGGACCGTTTGCCAGATCATACCTCATGCTTTCCATCATTCTGAGTACATTTGGCTCATAATAGGTGAACTGAGAAGGTTCATTCTCACTTTCTGACTCTTCACGAGACATCAACTTGGACTTGATTTGTCTGAAAAGGATTGATCTCTGGCCTTTGCGTCTTGTTGGGACCATGAATACTGATTCTTGCGCATCACCGACATCTTGGTACGTTTCGAAGGATGACTTCATTGGTACATACATTGATGTCAGAGCATCAATTGCCGACCAGGGGTCATTATCCACTTCGGTAGTAGTGTCTGATGGCACGGAATCAGAAGCGAGCACAAAAAAGTAAGTCAAATTTAAATCTTCATTAATATACCACCCGCCTACATCATTGGCGGTGTTATTAACATCGAGCTTATTATTGCTCGTTATAAGTGGATCTAATTCTCACATGCACTCTTCTTTCTCTGGCTCAGTGTCAGCTTCATTATCAGAGTTTGGTTCCTCTGGTTGTAGGTTCTCGTTTGTTTTCAAAGAGTCCTGGTACAGGAGAGAGTCTGTGAAATAGTTCTCTACCCCCTTGAAAGGATGCCTTTCAGCAATCAACGTTCGTACTTTCCCACTTCCGTCGATGTATTTCATAACTTGGTGGAGAGTGGAAGGGACGATGGAATTACGATGAATCCATGGTCATCCAAGTAGCAAATTGTATGAAGTGTCGCCATCGATCACATAGCACGTCACTTCAGACTTTAAGTCCCCAATTGGCATTTGAGCTTAATCTTCCCCATTGGCCGCGTACCATTAGCATTTAAACCATAATGATAGTCTGGGTGGTGCTCAATCGGTGAGTAGGAATCCCTAAATGTTGCATGACCCGGCGAGGCATAATGCTCAATGCAGATCCTGGATCTACCTGAATGCGGCTTACTTCTGATGATCCAATATACCCTATGAAATATAGGGGCCGATCATGTTTCCCCTTAACTTGCAGATCATTTACCGTGAAGGTGATGCAGGGATCATTTTGGGAGGCATGGAGGCAATTATCTACATCTTCCTCTTGTGGTCCACCCGGTATCTGGGTCATGAAGACCTCAGCATTAGCTAGGGCTTCCCTTAGAGCTTCTCTGGTTGACTTTGATAGCCTCAGGAGCTCGTAAAGAGTGATTCTGGTCGAGATATTGGCCAGTTGAGCCAGGACGTCGAAGCGGTAAGGTGTTGTAGATCCTTTCGCGTTATCCTTTGGGAGAGCTTTAGAAAATCGAAGCTCTTTCTGCTCCTCCACCAATTGTTTCGTGGAGGGCTTGGCTGACTCTGTAGTGGGTTTAGGAGGGCTTGCCACCATTTCGTCATACTTTTTTAAATATGACTGACCCGAATGAGTTTCTGTCGCGAGTGGTTTTTTAGGTTCTGCAGCAAGAACTATTGTTTCCTCTTCTGAATCAGTTAGTGAGGGGAGGTCAGTTTCTGCTTCTCGGAAAGAAGCACACACCATATTATAGGACGAAGCTTTCGCCTTGTCTTTGGCCCTTCTGCTGGTAACTGTGGTCCATTGCTAGTTGTCCACCAGGTCGGGATGAACCCACATAACTTCCCCCTGAGGTGTGGGGACAGGTACAAGACCCTTCTCTTGTTGATGATGAGGGTCCATATTGATCATTCTTAGTTCCCCTTTCGGGATGGAAACTACTCCGGAGGGTGCTGGAGGTTGTCTTCCAAACTGGAGGAATGATGTCATATTAGCCGTCACTTTCTTCTGCTCTGGACGGAGTTTTAATACCTCTGCATCAATTAGGGCCTGAAGGATGTCTTTGAAGACATAACAGCTCTTGGCGAGGTGTCCCAGCATCCTATGATACAGGCAGTAGTTAGGATTATTGGTTTTACTGACTTCTTTAGGACGTTTAGCTTCAGGAAGTTTCAATCTGTTGCTCTTGTTGAGTAACTTGAATAACGAATTGACGTATTCGTCTTTGAAGGAATACTGCTTATTAGCGCATGGCTGACTTGAAGAGCCACTTCCCTTGACCGGCTGAGGTTTGACAGGGATTTAGTCTCTGTCGCCAAGTTATCTTTCCTCTTTGGTTGAAAAGATGTTTATGGCATGTGCCTTGTCGACCTTTCGGGTCTGGACTTGTTTTCTTCTGCCCTAACTCTGGCGATAATTTCTTCAGCCTGTTCACCTTGCTGGACCAATTGCTTTCAGGTGCGGCTTTCAACAACTCCTATTTGGGCTAAGAGCAACGTTTGTAGATTGTGGCGGTATGTTTCTACCAGGTGACCTGGGTGATACCACTAGGATATCGGAGTTCCATTTTCTGAAATCTTTCTGCAAATGATTTGACTGACGCTCCCTTTCGCTGCTTTGTAGCCAAAAGAGTAGGCATTGTGATCTCTGAGTCATCTTCAAAAAAGCGTGTTAGGAAGAGCTTCTCCAGATCACTCCAATTTTTAATGGAACTTTCTGGGAGTTTCATGAACCATTCAAAGGCAAGCCCTTTTAGAGTGTCAATGAACAAACGTGCCAAGATGACATCATTATCTACCACGTTCCCCGTCTGAGACTTGAAGTAGTAGATATGTTGGTTCGGTGACCCTTTGCCGTCAAATTTCTGTAGGGTCAGAGTTTTGAACTTGGGGGGTATGGAACAATGTCCCACTCGGCCGGATATGGCCGGACCACTCCTGCTTCTTGGAGGCCATTCCGATTAGTAAGGGCCTCTAGACGTTGCTCCAATTGACTCATTCTTTTAGAATGAATCCTTCCATGGTCCGGGTTGCGTTCCCCCTTAGATGAGGATTTAGACGACTCAGAAGTAGATTGCTCTTTCTCCTTGATATGCACAGATGATGAGCTTTCTCCTTCTTTTCGTTTGCCTTTAGAGTTTTTAGAGGAGGTTTTGTCAGTTGACTTCCTCTTGTCTTCAAGCAATTGTGCCAGCATCAGTTTGAGGGAATCGATGGATTCTTGTTGAGCACGAATCATCTCAAATTGTTCCCTCTGGACCTGGGCTTGTTGCTCAAAGCGCCTGGCCGTCTTCTCAGGAGTATTCGTCATGTACGCGAGGGCTTCCTTCTCTATGGAAGAGTTCGAAGCCTGCGATTCTGTCACGGCGGAATGTGATTCATTTACTTCAATGCCCTGAGCTAGGGCACTGTAGTTGATCGGGGCGACCGCACCAGTTCGAGTGCGAGTATGTCAATATACTCCTTCTGGTTCCGTGTCGGATTCGTCGGAGCTGACCACTGGTTATTTTTCCTTACTTCTGCTTGTCATGTTTGCAGTGATTTCAGGGTACTCTATATCATAGAAGGTTCTCCTCCTATGGGAGCGATATTTTTTGGCTGATCGCGAGGTGGGGATTAATCGTCTGAACACCAAATGTTTGCTTGCATGTAAGCCACAGCGACATTCAGAGAGTATTGTCGTGATGAACCGTTCACAGCAACAAGACGGAGTGATCTGATTAGCACTTCTTTTCTTCATCAAATAATCTCTTAGATCTGTCAGAGGGGGATCAAAGAGATCAGTCACGGGTTATCGAGGGCTTTTCAGCTTCTGAGAGCTATCCTTGCTTCGTAAAGCTGAGACGCAAGGTTATGAGACGGGAAGCTCACGTCCTGTAAGATGAACGCGGCTCTCGCGTTTTGGCTGTAAAACATGGGTCTCGCGCCTCTGCTTAGAAGAGACGCGGACCTCACGTTGCTGATGGTCGCGTCTGACTAGCGACACTTGAGGAACGCAGGCCTTCTGGGTCCCGCGTATAACTGTAGAGGCGGGTCTCGTGTCTCGGATGAGGGGGCACAGACCTCGCCCTGCTGATCGTTGCGTCTAGGAAGTGGAGCTTCGGAAACGCAAGTTTGGTGAGCCTCACGTTTAGGTTTCCAAACGCGGACTTCACGTGTCTGACGTGATTTAGAAGAAACGCGGGCTTGAACCTCGCGTCCTACATCTGTTGGGCAGATGGTTGTTCCAGCTTCTCGCGCCTGTAGTTGATGCGCACGCCGTCTCTATCGTCGCTCAGCATTCCGGTTACGCCGTACTGGTTGATGGGAACCTCCGGTAACTTGGCGTTGAGGAAGGGATGGGCATGAACAGGCTAAACATCCACAACGTTAACCACACGTGTCTCATAAGAGATGTTGACGTGGGCGTTACGTATGATGCGGTAAGCCATGACATCCTTCTTGCCAGTCGCGCCTGAGGGAATCTCAGAGTGGACTCGAGAGCAAGTCCCCGAGGAGACGTTGCGGTAGACCCGCGCCTTAGGGCTCTAGAGAGGAACTATTCATACTTTGTCTGGTCGAATTCCACGATAAGTGATTCGACCATTTTTCCCATATAGGTGACGTCACCCTGCGCCACAACTTGCTCGTCAGTAGAGAAAGTTGTCCCCAGTGGAGTCACTATCTCTTATTTGGTGGGAAAATTGAAGCTCGAGAAGTAAATTCTTTAGTTGATTGTAAAGAAAGTTATAGCGGGTCAATAATCTTCTTACAAGAGAGGGAAGATATTCAAGCTTGAATCTCCCCTTTTTTTAGTGTCGGGTTCTGGATGTGGCTGTGGAAAGTGAATCTTATTTTCCGTTGACCAAGTGGACGTCAGGACCTTTTGAGAAGCCTCTCTTTGAATAGTAGACGAAGTAACGCAGCTTCTGTCCGCCAAGGATCTCAAAGAGAGTATAGGAAAAAACGAAATTGTCCGCAGCAAGTTGTTAGAAGAGTTGAACTCTCTCTTTCTTTTCAGCAAGAAATCTTGGTGTTTCTATGGCTTACCACCGAAGTTCTTTTTACCAAGAGGTATCCGACCCTTTTTTTTTCCGACCCCACTTCCATAGCAAACTGGGCTATTTATAGAGGTTTCAGGGGGTAAACGTGTCCCCTAAAAATACTCCATAATGGGGGTTAACTCCCTCACTACGTGGGCAATAATTGACCCAGTAATGAGGGCAGTTACAACTGAGACACAGGTTTTGAACCTTGCGTTTTGCTGCTGAAGTAATGCTTGAGAGACGTGGGTTTCCAGCTCTGCGTCAAGTTTTGTGTGAGACGCGGGCTTTAGTCTCTGCGTCTTAGCACTGCAATAATGCTGAGATGCAGGTTTCAACCCTCGCGTCTTTGGTCCTCGCAGTGATGTCGAGACGCGGGTTTCAACCCTCGCGTCTTGGGCTGCACTAATGGCGATGACTAGCCCTGCGTATGGAGTTTGGATTCTACTTTTTGACGACTTGTCTTCAGTGATTTTTAGACAGACTACACACTTGTGTTTATATATCTTGCATACTTATATTGTTTATCTTTTTATATGCTAAATTTGTGCTTAATTGTTATACGCTTGGGATTGTTTGCTCACGCTTGTATTCAACCAAAAGAGCCATAGTGATACTTCAACTCTTAATCTAGAGGAATCTTGAGGAGATAATCCAGAGTCCTTCACCGGAAATTCGGCTTCACTCTTTAGTTATATTTGGTGTGTTTAGCATAATAATGTTCTTTACATAATTAGTTTTAATTCTGAATTTGTTTTGCATTAGATTAGCTTGTCACCTATTCACCCTCCTCTAGGTGACTTAGACAACTCTTTTCTATTTACTATTTTCACTTTTTTTGTATAAACTCATTTTCGATTTTCTCTACCTTCTCAATCTACCACTTTCTTCTTAGCCTAACCATAGACTTTAATTTTCTTTTCTTTACTAGAACAAGAAAAGACTTTTAACCATTTAAAATAAACTTTAAGAGAGCTTACAACACGCTTTTATCTAGTCCCTCCTTATGGATTACGACCCGCATAGCCACTTACTATCGCAGTAGTATTGAGTACCTTGCACTTTTGTTCTGTATTTTTGAAATTTTGTATTTTCTTCGCAGGTAAAAACTCAATCACCATTGGACAAGGGATACTTAGAATCGGGCACTACTTCAGGTTTGGAATCGAATTTCTTCTCAAGCACCGCCTAATTCTGATGATAGAGACTCTTGGAGTTGGACCGGAAATGTTTCAGTTTTGTTTACCTTCAAGTCTGCATGGGATTTAGTTAGAGCTAGAGAAGCTCAATTACAATTTTCAAATTTGGTTTGGTTCCCTGCTCACAGTCCAAAATTGGCTGTTTGTCTATTGAGAGCTCTTCACTCTAAATTGTTGACAAGGGATTTTCTTAAAATCCATTGGGATTTCAGATGCAGATTCTTGTGTTCTGTCATTCAGCACAAGAAAGTACTCAGTATTTGTTTTTTGCTTGTCCTTTTTCTTCTTATCTTTGGGCTCTTTGTACGCTTAAGCTGGGCTTGACAGGTTTCCCAATTGGATCTCTTCATGATGAAGCTCTACTGATTCAATCAGGTTTAAAAGGAAGGCAAAATCCACAATACTCTTTAAATTGTCCCTAGCTGCTACAGTCTGGCACATTTGGAAGGAGAGAAACGAGAGGATATTTCAATTAAGGGCACATCACAAAATAATGGTTTTTACAAATCTTGGTGAAGATATACGAGAGCTTCCCAAATCTTGCACCTGGAAGTCTGACAATCACCCTAGTATGCATAACGTATTATCAAACTGGAATGTATCTGATTAATCCCAGCCTGTGTTTTTTCAGTTCTATAGTACTGTATGTCCTGGGTCTTTGTATTTTATCAGGAAGTTGCTTGTACCTTTTTTTTTTTTGTAGACATTGGGACAACCTAGTTACTTACTTTTTGTACTATAGTAGAGGGTGACGGTTAGGATCCTCTCCCCTCTCTATAGTTATCTAAGAATAGTTGTCTGGAGTAGCCTAGTCTACATGTAATTGATGTACTATTGTTATTGGAAATCAATAAAACTTTTAATGTTTCAAAAAAAAATAGAAGGGAGAGATATAGATTTGTGTAGTTCCGAAAGGATTCGAGTCCGAATCCTTCCCACTCAAACACCAACTTCCGACATTCAAATACTCTTTGTTGGAGTTGATCTATATTATTTAAAGTAACAAAAAATAAAAAATCACATGTTTTGAATACTTTTTACCTATCCATCAAGCAGCGCAAAATGGACGGCCGAAAGTAGTGAGTTGGTTAGATCTATGCCTGTAATATCCCTATGTTAACAATACAATACTAATGTTTTAAACTTTTATTTTAAGTTACTTATTATTATTATTATTATTGATTAATTTATTTTATAAATGTGTATAAATAACTGTATATGTATAGTAGATATAGTTTAATACATTATAACCATTATTCTTTATTTGTAGCTTGTTATTGTCCTTAACTATCATTATGTATTGATATTTAAAAATAAATAATAATGTTTCTATCATTGTTATTCTTTCATTTTTCTCTCTCCCTTTAGCCGAGCCCAGTGTGAACTCATCCAACCTAAATCCATAACTCTTTAACCCCATTCTAAAAATCATTACCAATATCTAAATCCCAACAACCATATCATAATCCTTACAAATCCCCAATTTTCTCAACCACCACACATAATCCCCTCTTCAACTTTAATCCTCAATCTCCTCCCATCCAGCCGCCAACACCCTGCCGCATCCAGCAGCGCACCCCCGTGTGCCCCGTCGAGTCCCCGTGCATCTCCTCCGCACGTGCGGGATTGTCATCACCATCTTCCCCGTGCATCTCCTCCCGCATGTTAACGAGCCGAACTCCTCTCTCATGGCCGGATCATCCTCCAGGCCGCCCCCCTTGCAGATCTACCAGCAACTCCTCCACCCCTGTTGGCTGCCTCCTCCTTCTTCTTCGTCATCTCCCTCCAATCACTGACCTCGGCTACCCATGTCACCCTCAGCCGATTTTCCCCACCAGTGCACATCCACGGCAGCACCCATAGCAAATCCAGCCCCCACTTGGTCGTGCTTAGCAACCAGGCCTGTCCTCTTCCCTTGGCGCACACCACGGCAATAGCCATGAGCATCTCTCAGGTCCGCAGGCCACCATGGCAGCTCTCCTCCTCCTCGGCAGCCCCAGCAAACCAGCATAGTAGACGACAGCCGGAGTTCCCCCACCTCTCTCCATCTCTGGCCGCAACCAGCAGCACCTAGATCCAGGCAGCGCACACCATCTCCAGGTCTCTCCTCCACCCTCCGTCAGAGCGAGGCAGCAGACCCAGCAGCACAGAACATCCCCCAACAGCTGTCGTCGGAGATCGCCCCGGCAGCCCCTCCTAAGTGAGTGTCTCCATTTCCCTCTCTATTCATTTAACAGTATATAAGTGTATTTACATTAATTGCAATCATGATTAATTATGTGAGTGTATACCTTTCTTTAATTAATTGGTTGTCCATAGATTTGCTCATGTGCATGGTGTAATTTAATGTGTAGTGCACATATATTACATAATTATGTGGGTGAATTATTAAGTACGAATGTGAGTTGTCACCCCCTCCCTCTTTACAATTTTGAATGCATAGGAGTGTTATTATGCATGTGCATTTAATTAAGTTGGAATCCTATGCTTACTATATGGGTGTTGGGTTGTTATTGTAGATATTACATGATGGAGCATGTGTGTATTTTAGATAGAATGTGGGGATATGTGTAGGTGTTTTCCCAAATAATTGGCATGCAGGTAGAGGTATTAGTCGACTTGCACCTTATATTAGTCGACTAATACACCTATTAGTCGACTTACTATAGCCCTATGTCGACTAGGTCTCTATTTAGAATAGTTATTGATTCTCTGTTTGTCGACTGTAACCAGCCCTAGTCGACTACCTTATTTCCTGTAGTCGACTTTTCATTTCTTATAGTCGACTAATAGCATAAATTAGTCGACTTATCATATCTGTAGTCGACTAGGTGTTTGCCCTGTAGATCATGTACTCTCTGTTGCTGGCTATTACATCTGTTAGTCGACTTACCCATCCTATTAGTCGACCTATACTTCTTGTAGTCGACTTATTCTATTTGTTAGTCAACTAACCCCTACCCTAGTCGACTTGCTCCTTTCCCCTAGTCGACTAACTCCAGTCTGACTGCTGCTGATAGATTTCTATGGATTGAGGACTTTATCCTTAGTTATGGTCTTGGCTATAAGTGGATGGATCTGATTTTGAGGAATAGATATTGGTTGGAATGACCTGACCTGATAGATCTTAGATATATCTCTGATATGTTACTCGACTTTGGGACCTTATGTTTGACCTTGATAGAAGTAAGAGTGTGTGATGACTTTGATCAGACTGGAGTTTGGAGATCTGAATAGATGTGTCAGAACATTTGTTATTTCAGTTATTGAGATGTGAATGTATTGATGACTTGAGGATCAGAGCTGATTGATAGGGTGAGAGAACTGATCACTAATTATTGATATATTGAGACGGTGGTTTATTGTACCAGACTACTCGATATGAATTGATACTTGATGATCATGCGACTATTGAAATTATGAGTTGGCAGATTCATTAGTATTATATTCAGTACAAGTATGAGATTTTGGGACGGTTATATATATTAGTTTGTATATATTAACTAGAGGTGCAGGACTGTCACTGTATAGATTCATGTTACTGAAAGTTACTGGGAAATGATTGTTTGACCGTAACACCCTGTACAGTCCTATTGTTCATCGTATACACAGTTACTGTTAATGTTCACTGTTACTGATATTGTTCACCGTGTATACGATTACTGATTGACTGTTACTGTACTGTTATCATTACTGTCACCACATCGTTTCAGTGTTATAAGTAACATGAGTATTGATTGTTTTTACTAAATTTAATAATAAAGTAATTGAACAACTTACACCGGGATTGGGGAAATTGATGGAGGAGACAGCGTCTGTATTTTCGGTGGACTTAGGATACAGGTTGCGCAGCCGACTGAGGGTTCCATTGCAGGGTTCCTGGGGGATGACTGACATCCCATCTGTACTGTTACTGTTCCACTGTTTTCACAGTGAGATTACTGTTACTGTTATTGTTACTGAGTACCTAGCGGTACGGCCTAGTTCAGCGCCAGGAAACTGAGGCCGTGGTCCCGGGTATGTACGGGACCCACCTAAAGCATGGACAATGTCTCTTCCACTAATTTCAATAACTTAGGACCCTGATTGACACGTATAGTAGGCGTAGTATGGGATGCGTCTATTACAGGTGACAATTGGTGTTCGCTGACATAATAAATAACAAACTGAAATCCTACATTGATATTGTAGACTGAACTTGATATACTGACTGATTGTAAACATCTAATAATACCAACGAACTGACTGTACACCTGACACCCAAATGGACATCTGATTTTGTATTGATTGGCTTTATTATTTTCTATTTATGTTTTATATATTGCTTCTGTTTTATTCCAGCACATGTGTTTCCTAGTTTGCTCACATTTATATTCGCATGTCTTTCCTTTTTTCTCTTATACATTCACTAGGAGTTCTGACTCCCTGGATCTGCATATCCTGATCCAGGGCTATGTATTTTGATCAAGTTTTTGGAGAGGATCATATTTACCTTGAGGAGCTAGCTGGAGTCTCTCCCTCTTGATTATCGGTATCCCTGCTCTTTTATTCATATATCGCATCCTGTCACATTTCTTATTCTTATTCATATGCTATCATTGTGTTAGACTTTATATGTATTATTACAGTGATTTTAATTTATGGTAGAGACTTAACTTGTTCAGGTTACTTTAGGCTTAGCGTGTATACGTGGGGTATTCTCCTCGCGTATATACGTCACCGACTCTCATCGCGACTCCGTTTTCATGTATTTTGTGAAGCGGGGCGTGACAGGGTTTTTTTAGTATCAGAGCCAGGTTTCGACATAAAACGGACTTGATTCTTACCAGTAACTTGAACGAGTTATAATTACACTGCAATATAATAGGATTCACAAAATGGTATTGACTCCACTTGGAATTGACTGTCCTCTCTTTGAAAATCTATCTCTTTAACTTTTCGATCTCTCTAATCGTACATCTTCTTTAGGAGTGATCTGAATTTCATCTTGATTTCTATTCTTTTTCTGATTCTATCTTTCCTGATCTTATCTTTTGAAACCGATCATCCCATTCTGAAGCTGATAACAGAGATCAGAGCGCGCAACGGAATCGTGGCGTCCCAGTGAAGCGACGTGGAAGCTTGTTTGTTTTCTCCTTAGATTTTGAATCAATTATCATTCCCTGCTCTATTTGAATTTCGAGGACGAAATTTTTATAAGGTGGGTAGAATGTAATATCCCTATGTTAATAATACAATACTAATGTTTTAAACATTTATTTTAAGTTACTTATTATTATTATTTATTAATTTATTTTATAAATGTGTATAAATAACTGTATATGTATAGTAGATATAGTTTAATACATTATAACCATTATTCTTTATTTGTAGCTTGTTATTGTCCTTAACTATCATTATGTATTGATATTTAAAAATAAATAATAATGTTTCTATCATTGTTATTCTTTCATTTTCTCTCTCCCCTTTAGCCGAGCCCAGTGTGAACTCATCCAACCCAAATCCATAGCTCTTTAACCCCATTCTAAAAATCATTACCAATATCTAAATCCCAACAACCATATCATAATCCTAACAAATTCCAAATTTTCTCAACCACCACTCATAATCCGCTCTTCAACTCTAATCCTTAATCTCCTCCCATCCAGCCGCCAGCACCCTACCGCATCCAGCAGCACCCCCGTGTGCCCCGTCGAGTCCCCGTGCATCTCCTCCGCACGTGCCGGGATTGTCATCACCATCTTCCCCGTGCATCTCCTCCCGCATGTCAACGAGCCGAACTCCTCTCTCATGGCCGGATCATCCTCCAGGCCGCCCCCCTTGCAGATTTACCAGCAACTCCTCCACCCCTGTTAGCTGCCTCCTCCTTCTTCTTCGTCATCTCCCTCCGATCACCGACCTCGGCTACCCATGTCACCCTCAGCCGATTTTCCCCACCAGTACACATCCACGGCAGCACCCATAGCAAATCCAGCCCCCACTTGGTCGTGCTTTGCAACCAGGCCTGTCCTCTTCCCTTGGCGCATAACACGGCAATAGCCATGAGCATCTCTCAGGTCTGCAGGCCACAATGGCAGCTCTCCTCCTCCTCGGCAGCCCCAGCAAACCAGCACAACAGACGACAGCCGGAGTTCCCCCACCTCTCTTCATCTCTCGCCGCAATCAACAGCACCTAGATCCAGGCAGTGCACACCATCTCCAGGTCTCTCCTCCACCCTCCGTCAGAGCGAGGCAGCAGACCCAGTAGCACAGAACATCCCCCAACAACCCGTCGTCAGAGATCGCCCAGGCAGCCCCTCCTAATTGAGTGTCTCCATTTCCCTCTCTATTCATTTAACAGTATATAAGTGTGTTTACATTAATTGCAATCATGATTAATTATGTGAGTGTATACCTCTCTTTAATTAATTGGGTGTCCATAGATTTGCTCATGTGCATGGTGTAATTTAATGTGTAGTGCACACGTATTACATAATTATGTGTGTGGATTATTAAGCACGAATGTGAGTTGTCACCCCCTCCCTCTTTACAATTTTGAATGCATAGGAGTGTTATTATGCATGAGTATTTAATTAAGTTGGAATCCTATGTTTATTATATGGGTGTTGGGTTATTATTGTAGATATTACATGATGGAGCATGTGTGTATTTTAGATAGAATGTGGGGATATGTGTAGGTGTTTTCCCAAATAATAGGCATGCAGGTAGAGGTATTAGTCGACTTGCACTTTATATTAGTCGACTAATACACCTATTAGTCGACTTACTATAGCCCTATAGTCGACTAGGTCTCTATTTAGAATAGTTATTGATTCTCTTTTTGTCGACTGTAACCAACCCTAGTCGACTACCCTATTTCCTGTAGTCGACTAATAACCTACCATAGTTGACTTTCCATTTCTTATAGTCGACTAGTAGCCTAAATTAGTCGACTTATCATATCTATAGTCGACTAGGTGTTTGTCCTGTAGATCATGTACTCCTGTTGCTGGCTATTACATTTGTTAGTCGACTTACCCATCCTATTAGTCGACCTATACTTCTTGTAGTTGACTTATTCTATTTGTTAGTCGACTAACCCCTACCCTAGTCGACTTGCTCCTTTCCCCTAGTCGACTAACTCCAGTCTGACTGTTGTTGATAGATTTCTATGGATTGAGGACTTTATCCTTAGTTATGGTCTTGGCTATAAGTGGATGGATCTGATTTTGAGGAATAGATATTGGTGGGAATGACCTAACCTGATAGATCATAGATATATCTCTGATATGTTACTCGACTTTGGGACCCTATGTTTGACCTTGATAGATGTAAGAGTGTGTGATGACTTTGATCAGACTGGAGTGTGGAGATCTGAATAGATGTGTCAGAACATTTGTTATTTTAGTTATTGAGATGTGAATATATTGATGACTTGAGGATCAGAGTTGACTGATAGGGTGAGAGAACTGATCACTAATTATTGATATATGGAGACGGTGGTTTATTGTACCAGACTACTCGATATGAATTGATACTTGATGATCATGCGACTATTGAAATTATGAGTTGGCGGATTCATTAGTATTGTATTCAGTACAAGTATGAGATTTTGGGACGGTTATATATATTAATTTGTATATATTGACTAGAGGTGCAGGACTGTCACTGTATAGATTCATGTTACTGAAAGTTACTGGGAAATGATTGTTTGACCGTAACACCCTGTACAGTCCTATTGTTCATCGTATACACGATTACTGTTACTCTTCACTGTTGCTGATATTGTTCACCGTGTATACGATTACTGATTGACTGTTACTGTACTGTTATTGTTACTGTCACCACATCGTTCCAGCGTTATAAGTAACATGAGTATTGATTGTTTTTACTAAATTTAATAATAAAGTAATTAAACAACTTACACCGGGATTGGGAAAATTGATGGAGGAGACAGCGTCTGTATTTTGGGTGAACTTAGGATACAGGTTGCGCAGCCGACTGAGGGTTCCATTGTAGGGTTCCTGGGAGATGACTAACATCCCATCTGTACTGTTACTGTTCTACTGTTTTTACAGTGAGATTACTGTTACTGTTATTGTTACTGAGTACCTAGCAGTATGGCTTGGTTCAGCGCCAGGAAACTGAGGCCGTGGTCCCGGGTATGTACGGGACCCACCTAAAGCATGGACAATGTCTCTTCCACTAATTTCAATAACTTAGGACCCTGATTGACACGTGTAGTAGGCGTAGTATGGGATGCGTCTATTACAGGTGACAATTGGTGTTGGCTGACATAATAAATAACAAACTGAAATCCTACATTGATATTGTAGACTGAACTTGATATACTGACTGATTGTAAACATCTAATAATACCAACGAACTGACTGTACACCTGACACCCGAATGGACATCTTATTTTGTATTGATTGGCTTTATTATTTTCTATCTATGTTTTATATGTTGCTTCTGTTTTATTGCAGCACATGTGTTTCCTAGTTTGCTCACATTTATATTCGCATGTCTTTCCTTTTTTCTCTTATACATTCACTAGGAGTTCTGACTCCCTGGATCTGCATATCCAGATCCAGGGCTATTTATTTTGATTAGGTTTTTGGAGAGGATTATATTTACCTTTAGGAGCTGGCTGGAGTCTCTCCCTCTTGATTATCGGTATCCCTGCTCTTTTATTCATATATCGCATCCTGTCACATTTCTTATTCTTATTCATATGCTATCATTGTGTTAGACTTTATATGTATTATTACAGTGATTTTGATTTATGGTAGAGACTTATAACTTGTTCAGGTTACTTTAGGTTTAGCGTGTATACGTGAGGTATTCTACTCGCGTATATACGTCGCCGACTCTCGTCGCGACTCCGTTTCCATGTATTTTGGGAAGCGGGGCGTGACAATGCCTTTAGATAAATAGATCCTCGATCCGGCCATTTGATCATGATCTAAATATTTAAAAACCACTACAAACCTTTTTTTGTTAGGTTTTAAATTTTCTGCAGCTTTAAACTAACCAACTCACAATTTAGGCCTTCGTTTTTTTCCTACTTGATGCATGGGTAAAAAGTATTTAAAATACTTGATTTTTGGTTTATTGGTACTTGAAATAATATAGATCAACTTCAACGGAATAGATTTTGTATTCGGATGATGTATGATTGTATTTGAGTGAGAAGGATTCAGGTTCGAATCCTTTCTACACTAGTCTCTCTCTCCCCCCCGCTCTCTCTCTCTCTATATATATATATACATACATACATACATACACACACACACACACACACACACACACATATATATACATATATATATAATGCCCTATATAATGCCCTCGTCTTCCCCCTCTGGTCCTCCCTTTGTAAACATGTACAACAATTTACACGTGCATACCACATATATTTACATATACATAATCTCTCCTCCTTTTCCATAGCCCTTCCTCAAAGCGCGCACACACAAAAATTTGTACACAATACACATATAATGTGTTTGTGTGTGTGCACACATTATAGCTTCCACATCTTCCCCTATCCGTAAACTTTCCTCCATGCTATGCAATGTGCATATGTATTTGTAGCAATACATTGTTCATTCATATAATACATCAATAGCACATTAATATCAAAACTAGTTAAATTTCACATTTTTCAGTTTCTCGATTTAGTTTCCATAAATCCACGCATATTTTCGCTTAATATATAAATATTAATCACCAATGTCATTTTTTATACAATGATTTTTCATTTGGGTTTATTATACTCAATATAATTTCTCAAGCTTTCAGTTCATGAATGACTCGGTAATGGATTCAAGAATTCTTTTTTACGGACATTGATGCATTATTTCAATCCCTTCACAAATGACACAAATTTACACCATAATCTCGACTAACATATATTATCAAACTATATAATTTGCATCAATTTTTGGGGATATCGATTGTGAAACGAGTTGAGGGTTCTTTTAATTATAAGTAATAAGTTTACACCATGATTAACACCATAATTAAAAAGTTTCTGATGGATATGAGAATAAAAATATCAAAGTTCAACTTTGGAATCAAGCGAGAACAAGACGAAAACTTTACTCACTCTACAATTCGGTGATTTTCCGATATCGATGAAGCTCAAAAAATCTCGGCGTCAATTCCCTATTTCATTTTATATACATTAGAAATTAGTTCTAGCATGTAATTAGTAAACAAAGAGATTTAAATAAGTGACAAGAGGTTCTAGCTTACCTCCAAGATTAATTATTTGATTAATACTTTGATTATTGAACCACCAAACATACACCTCCAAGATCCACTCCTCTTCTTGCTTGTTGATCAATTCTTTGATTAATAATTGATTGTTAGATCACCAAGCACATCCCCTTCCTCCTTTTTCTGGCTTATGGGTCAAGGTTGGTTGAGCCAACTTGGCTTTGTGAAATCTCAAGCTGAGGTCGACTCGGTCTCTCCTAACTCCGATTTGATGAGAAAAGAAAAGAAAAGAAAATAAATTGATGAATTAATTATTGAAAAAGAGGGGTCAAGGGTTTTTCCCAAATAGAAAAGTGCAGAGAGAGTTGGGGTTTTAGTTCTTGGATGAAGAGTTACTCAAGAGAGAGATAAATAGGTGAGGGAATTTTTGGTGATGGTTTCTTTATTTAGGAGTTTTCTTTCTCTCCCCACCAAACTCATTAAATGAAGAATTATCAAGCTCTCTCTCTCTCCTCTCTCTCCCCCACCCACTAAACTCACTTTCTTCATTCATTCATTCATTCATTCATTTATATATATAATACTTTGTATTTATCCATTCTCATCATACATACATATTAAAATATATTGTGAGCTTAAACATAATTAATTGTTCAATTACTAAGTAACTAAATTATCATCTCTAATTTAAATGTGTTTCAAATGGGTTTCTTTACATCTTAGGGTTTAGAAGAATATAAGTTTTTTAGATCTAAGATATAGAGAAGATGAAAGAAGAATAAAGAGATATGAAGAAGAAGAAGAAGGGATATGAAGAAGGATGAGTTCTTTGGGTTGTTTTTTTAAAGAGAAATATGAAGTAGAAGAAGAGGAAACATAAGTTTCTTTGTTAAGTTTAGGCTTAAGGAAGATGATGAGAGCGAAAAAGAATAATGGAAATTTTCAAATAAGACAATTCACTCAAATACTTGAGCGAGTGGTGGGACACACCAAATATGTGTATGAGGGGTTTTTGAAAAGTGAAAAAGCACCTGGGCGTTTCTTGAATGAGGATCTTTTTTCAGGGGCCTAAATATAAGTTTCCCTTAATTTTTCTTGTTTGAGTGTTAAGCAATCATCCATAAGTCCTCAAGTCCATGTAAGCGATAAACCGTATACCCTAAGGGAATAAATACAATGTACCAAGAAGATATGGAGATCAGACATGCAATAAAATTTATTACTCCCTCCATCCGGGAATAATAGTGTCTTTTTTTATCAAAATTTTATCCCAAATTTGATGTCCATTTTGAATTTCAAAAGTACTTTTATCATTTTTAATACTATTTTTATCATTCCCAATATAGAGTATGAAGTAATGTTTCTCTTTATAACAAAAATGTCATTCTAGATTTCAACTTTACACAAAGACCTAGAATATTTAAAGAAGGGTAAAATTGGAATTTCGTAATATAGTACTATTTCTTGCCCTCCCTTTTTCTGTTTCTTCATTCTTGTGCCCGGTCAAAAAATGTGAAGAAAATTCAGACGGAGGGAGTAAGTAACATGAAATTGCCAAATATAATTAGCGTATCCTACATATTATCATTTTCAAAACATACAACGAGTGATGACCAGCTTTATTTATTAAACATTTAAACTACGTTCGTACGTTACATGAACATGCAACTAGCTTTTCCATATCACACCGCACCATTCTTCCTATTTCTCTAGCAGGCTCCTCCCAAGCTTTCAAAAGATTTTTCAAAGCCTCATAAGACGACCCCCTTCCTTCCCAGCCCCGCCGCCGTCTTCTTCGCTACCACTATCCTCTCCTTTTGCCCCTTCACCTCTTCAGACTCCATAAGCCATTTGATACAAGCCTCCACCTCCTCTCCCCTCACCAACCCACTCTCAAACCCCCTCATCTCGATGGCAAACGTCATCTCCTCCACCAAGAACACTTTGTTCCACCACTGCTCATCTTTGATTCATATGTGTGAGTCATACACACATATTATAAGACGATAAATTTCGCTTGGCACGTGAATAGGATATAAGAGAGAGTCTCAAGACTTTAAAATTTTGTAGCTCTAAACCCCAACATATTATCCACGTGTCATTAGCCCACTTATAATATGTGCGCGGCTCACACACATGAACCGAACTTCTTCTGCTCCGCATACAGTGGCTATGCGATCATCCCCACCCCACTGCATATCGCCTTCAGCACCAAGTTTTCCACCCGCAGTGCGTCACGAACCTCCCACTGCCTTGTGTTTCATCACCTCCACATGTGGGGCCCATGACTTCATTACGAGCCCCCGGTCCATTGACCTTTCAAGAAACCCATCCAGCATCAAGGCCTCGAGCTTAGGCTCTGGTGGTGTCTCAAACTTCTTCACCATGTCATCACTCGGTTGAATATGAATGACCCAAAAGAACCTGTATCTGCTTTGCTCTATACCATTTGCGATCTCCTTCAGCTGGTTAGTCAGAGAACAGTCCCTCCGGCTGAGTGTCGAGCCACTGAAGGCAGTCCAAATGCTCGCTCTATGCTCGGTCCTGTGATGAGATCATCAGCCCGATGCAGTATATAAAAGTTGTTGCAATGCCATCGGTTATCGCTTTCACTGCCCTCGATTCCAGTAAGTTGAAGGTATTAACCACAATACCATCGTACTTGAACAAGCTACGAGCGAGTTCAAGAAAGCCCTTGTACGCATCACTGGAGTTGTCGAACATCTGCAAAGGCATGTGGTCAGCAGGAATAGGCTAAAAGCTCAGAATGTCAATCAGAGTGTCACCGAGGTTAGCAAAGGCATGTGGTCAACAGGAATAGTCAGAACACCCAGAATGTCGATCAGAGTGTCACCGAGGTCCTTTAACAAGGCCGAAGCTGAACATGTATACCATAATCTTGATAAACCTGTAACCTAAACACTTTAAAGTCATTAGTATAATAACTACATGAGTTAATTATCATCAAAACTAGAGAGATGAACCAATCGATCAACAAAAGTACGAGTTGTGCACCAGATAATTAGCATAACATGGATTGGACAAGATACAAATGAGTTCGATGATATAATAAAGGCAAAGCAAACAGAATAGATATTCATGCGATACATTTCATCAATCGGGAAAGCACAATTTATTTTGTTATTCATTTATTAATCTTTTGTGATAATATCTCATATTTCACTGGATATATATATATCCAAATTGTTCTACGTACTTTGCACATAGAAACTCATGACATATCAAGTAGTCATTGCATTATCTTTTTATCTCATTAAACTCATGATATAATACTTTTCATTTTATTACATTTGTATACATATATCTCACAAACACAATACATATAACATGCAATGCATGTATACACAGTTTCCTCCTCTTCTCCTCGCCCACCACCTTCCTCTAACACACACACACACACACACATATACATACACTTACACATACAACTTCCATTATTATGTTGAATGGTACACAACCTGGTTATGTAGCACCCCGATCCCGCGGATACGGGAACGCTATGGCGACGTATATACGCTGGGTGAAAATACCCTCACATATGTGTTGGCCCAGAGGCTTTCCACTCTAGTTTTGATGATGATTAACTCATGTAGTTATGTTTACTAATAATCTTGTGATGTTTAGTTTCAGATACTTAACCAAGATATTATTAGGTGATTAGCTTCAACAACTTTTCACATTGTGATTGAAGAGCCCGAGCGTCAAAGTTCATATCTAGCACTCGTTAGAGTCAAGCTCGGTGGATCACGTTTGGATCGAGTCGGCTTGAAGATGGAGTTTGTCAAGTAGACCTCGGTACATAGTTTAGTTTTTGTTTAGATCCATTTGTTAAAGATTAGATAGTGTGATATGCTCAAGTTCACAACACACACACGTTTCATGCTTTGGTTTTTGGTTTTTGGTTTAACCAATCTTAGTTTTTATGAATAGATAGAATCAACAAGTTTACATGGTTTAATGTATATTAGATTTGTTCTATATACATGCATGCTTCAACTATTTAAACAAACATGGTTTGATAGTCTATTTCATGAGTTTGGAGTTTTGGTATTTTAACAAAACTTATTTTTGGATTTATTGTCAAAAACATTGATATATATCTTTATATGTATATTGCATTATATCCATATACTATATGCTTCAAAGTTGTTTCCATATCATGTTTTTGTATTTGGATGAGTTTTGGAAAAAAAAGATTTTTCATTTCAAAAATCTAAGTTTTAGAAAATACGAAATTTGTTTTTCGATAAAATTTTCATAACACAAAAAGAGTTCAAAATGTTTGTAACTTGCTTTGATTTTTATTCAAACAAGTTTGTATTTCAAAGAGAATATAAGAACTTATTTTTGTGAATTTTTAGAGATTTTATGGGATTTAATAAAGGATAAAAAATTCAAGTTTTTCAAGTCCTAAA
Organism: Agave tequilana; assembly: GCA_038442645.1. NCBI lineage: Eukaryota > Viridiplantae > Streptophyta > Magnoliopsida > Asparagales > Asparagaceae > Agave > Agave tequilana. The sequence goes on along the minus strand of JAVJIF010008349.1, from coordinate 60,341 downwards.
TTCTGTCTGCCAGGCCCTGGCGGTCGACCGACCGGTTGACCAGAACGGTCGACCGGATGTGCACACAAACGTGCACAAGGCCATATCAGTTGGCCGGTCGATCGAAGGCAACCCACTCTCGGGTTGCCCCGGTCGACCGGGCGGTCGACCGACCGGTTGACCAGAACGGTCGACCGGATGTGCACACAAACGTGCACAAGGCCATATCAGTTGGCCGGTCGATCGAAGGCAACCCACTCTCGGGTTGCCCCGGTCGACCGGGCGGTCGACCGGCCAGAGAGCCGTTGCTCTCTGGTTCTGGGCGCGGTCGATCGACAGGCTCAACGGTCATATTTTTGACCGTTGGTCGGTCGACCGGAAGGCCACTATGGGCCTAGTCAGCTGCCAATGGGCATAATTTTTATGGGGGTTATAAATACCCTATTTGAGAGCTGTTTTGGACAAGGCTTTTAGAAAGAAAAATTCCAGATCTTTTAATTGTTTTCAGCAAAAAGTTTTTGGGTTAAAATTCCTATTCTCTATTTGTTTTTAAAGTGTTTATTATTTCAAAGAAAATAATCTTTGGGAATTTATTTTTGATTTAAAAATTCTATATCTATTTGGAGATTTTTCAAAGTGATTTTCTTTGTTAAAAACACTTTATTTTCTCACACTTGAGCTTATCTTGCTATCCTATCTATTAGGATTTTTGTTTTGTGGGAAAAGAAGTTTTGTGGTTGTGAAAACCACCAAGTTGTAAACCCTCCTTGATTTGTGTTATCCCTCTAGTGAGAGGTGATGTGGGTATCCCTGTAGTGAGAGGTTGATAGTGGAGGTTATGTTGGTATACCTCTTAGGGAAGAGGTGGATTGTGTTGTTAGTGGCTTTGTGCCTATCCCTCATTTATGAGGTTGATTTTGTTGGCTTTGTGCCTAGCCTCTACGTGTAGAGGTTGTATTTGGTTGAGAGAGGAGTTGCGTACTCCTGGTTGTATTTGCCTCAAATCCTCAGTGGAGGTTCCCTGTGTGGGAGTCTTATGTGGACAAATTAGTGGAAATTCTTCTGTATGATGGTGGGGACGTAGAGCTGTGTACTCGAATCTCGAAACAAATCTCGGTGTTTGCGTTTGATCCATTGACTCTAACTCTCTCTATTACTTTGTGCATCTATTCCTATCGCCATATCATATACATGCTTGTGTTGTTTGTGTGTGCCTCACTTGTGTCCAACCACGAGTGCTTCATATAGCACCTCAACTCTTATTCAGAGAAATCAAGAGGAGTTAGTCCAGAGCCCTTCACCGAGAATTCGGCTACACTCGTTGGTTGCATTAAGTATGTTGCAATTTAGTTTTTTAATTTTCGCATTTTGTTCATTAGATTAGCCGTACACCTATTCACCCCCCTCTAGGTGTACTTACAATATGTACGCTAAACCTCAGTACAGGGAATAAACACAATACTCAAAACAATTTTAACATTAAATAAGTACAAAGATTCCTGTAAAAGGAGTCAATGATCATGATAGATATGGGTAATATGGATAAATAAGGAAAAAAATAGAATAATAAAGATACCTATGAATTGTATAGGTGACGAGTCTCCTATGTATATCCTATGAAATATCTGATACTATGATATCTCAGATCTTCAACCTAGATATTACAAGGACGTAGCTCCTTTTCTTATGATAGCAACGGCTCGAGAAATCATCCAAATCGGACTCCAGATACTCAAGATATCCCCCGAGCACTTTATTAATTTAGAAGCAGGTTTGGGTTGTTTATTGGGTCGGGTTAAAATCCAAATACTTAGATCCAATAACATAAGTGATGGGTAATTAGGTTAGCGGGTTAACGGTTTTACGTTTGTGTTAATGGGTGATGGGTTTAGTGGGTTGGATCTATAGATCCAATATAAGAGAGAGAGAGAGAGAGAGAGAGTGAACGGGAGAGGGAAAGGGAAGCAGTAGGGGAGGCGGTGGCCCTGCAAGGCCACGCGATCGGGGGGCGCAGCATCACCGGCAGTAACTAGCCGGTCAGTCAGCTGTAATGGAGAGATAGAAATGAGATGGAAGAGAAGGAGAGTAAGAGATGGAGAGAGAAGAGAGAGGGAGAACATGGAGACAATTAAAGATGAAGGAAGAGGGGTGGCGGCTTGGGCGGCAAAACTGAGTCAGGGGCGGCGACGACGGTCACCATAGCGGTCGCCGACGGCTAGCTGCAGGTGGAGTAAACGGGGGGAGAGATAGTGGATGAGTGAGGATAATAGAGAGAGATTGAGGAATAGAAGTAAGAGAAAGAGAGAGTAATGGAGAGAAAGAGGGAAGGGGAAAAGAAACAAGAGTGAGGGAGATGGTCAGATCAGCGGCGCTAGGCACGGCGGTGGTGCCACTAGGCCAGCCGCATGACCAGAGAGAGGAAGGAAGAGGGTATGTATAGTGTAATGCCCTGCCCTGATAGATACGGAGAAGCTACTGTGACGTATATACACAGGACGAAAATATCCTCACAAATATACGTTAAGCATCAGTACAGATGAATATCAGAGTACGGAAGTAGGTACTGTATATACATTCCAACATAAGGAGTATAACATACAAAGTTATCACAAAGCATGATATAATATTACACGTACATTACATCACGACAAGGTATAAAAGTAAGATTTACAATATGTACAATATAAAAGATGCTCACGAGCCAAGAGCGAATCCCGCAAACTAGTAGGAAGAGTCAGGAATAGAAGGAGCTGGGACCAATCGCCTGCTCCGAGAGGTAAGCTTGATCTTCGGTGGAGCGCTCCACTTCAATACAAACTTCAGAACCTAAACATGCAAGTCTAGGGGAGTTTGAATCTCCCTAACGAGTGGCCAAGTGAATGCCAAGTGGCGTACAGAGATAAGTACATGTGTTCGATAAATTCAAATCAGAAAGTATACATCAAAAGCTGTGTGGTGAGTATAGGCATAACAAGCATGCAAGGAAAGCATAAAGCCAAAAAATCAATGGGTCATGACAAATCTTATAATACTAATGACAACATTTTATTATTATTAATTACTCATCCTACCTATATGTCTAGTGATCGTACATATATTTTGTATTCTTTTTATTACACTCCTACATTTATCGTGTAACAAATCTGCTAATTTCCTTGTCTTAAATATCTATTTTGCAGAAGATAATAATGAAGAGAAAGATGATTAAACCACATAAATACTAGTTAAAATCAGACTTAACTGGATCTATTTGGTTAGCTGAGGATGATCCCAGATCTAGTTAGAACAAATCAAAGATTTGGGCAAATGTTCAGCTGAAGATCAGAGCAAATCAGAAAGATAACACTAAATGAAAATCGGTAAAATTCAGATTTCTATAAATCCATTTTGGTTAGCTAAAGATCAACCGAGGATAATATCAAATACAAAGAGATAAATGGATAGAGAGAAATCAACGGATGAGATGAAGCAAGTTTGACTCAGATTCTGACTGGATACATTTTAGTATTTGAATCATAACTTTTGCTACTGAATCTCAAATTGATGATTCAAGATGATTTAAAAAGAAGACTTACAGGGCTACAACTCTTATGTTGATCACTATTTTTAATTCTCTAATTTGATAAGTAATATTCAGCAATCAACACGCCAACAAACTGTAGATCAGAACTGAATATCCACATCAAATCAAGTTTGGAGATAAGGGGAGGATTCAAATTCAGAAATAGCTAGCTTTCCCTATCTTTATACTCCTCTAACCTCTAAATTTCTTCTATAAATGCCTGCAATCTCAAAGGCAAGGGGAGCACCATCTCAGAGAGAGAACTTTACTTTAGATTTTTCTTTTCTTCTTCAATGTAATTTTTATTTTTCTTTTATTTTTCTTTTTAGCTTAGGTTAGAGAGAGTTACATGATTAAAAGAGAGGAAGAGTTATTGTAGAGTGACTCTATTGTAATCTTTTCTTCAAGAAGCTTGTATTGAAGGTGACAATCAATGGAGGTTTCTCACTTATCTTCATTGTGCTCGATCTCGCCGAATCCTTGCTTTCTTTTATTCTTTCTATTACTTTTTTACTCCATGATAAGGTAAATTTCATTATGGTTCACAAGTAGAGGTAAATATTTTTCTTTTATTTTTTTATTTTTGCATCAATACTTTTCTTTATCTCTTTTTGTTTCTTTTTCTTTTATAATTAAAATAAAACAACACCACCATCTCTTCTTCTACCATCTTCTTCTTAATTTAACTTAATATTTTTATTTTCTTTTTGTAAACTGAGAAGATAAGTGTTAACTAGTTTTTGTAAATTAAAAGAAGAAACTTACATAACGCTTCCATCGCTGTCTGTGAAAGTACACCTAGAGGGGGGGTGAATAGGTGTACGACTAATCTAATGAACTAAATGTGAAAATTAAAAACTAATTGCAACTACACTTAATGCAACCAACGAGTGTAGCCGAATTCCCGGTGAAGGGCTCTAGACTAACTCCTCTTGATTCCTCTGGATAAGAGTTGAGGCGTTATATGAAGCTCTCGTGGTTAAGCACAAGTGAGGCACACACAAACAAGCCAAGCATATAATGTATGTATGACAATATGAACGATGCAAGGCACAATATAAAGAGAGAGAGAGACTAAGAGTCAATCGATTAAATGCAAACACACGAATATGTTTTGAGGTTCGAGCACACAGCTCTACGTCCCTGCCTTCAAACAGAAGGATTTCCAATCCACTTGTCCATACAGGACTCCCACAAAGGGAACCTCCACTGAGGATTTGGGGCAAATACAACCGGGAGTACACAACTCCACTCTCAACCAATACAACCTCTCACTAGAGGTTAGGCACAAAGCCACAACAAATACCACCTCACATAAGAGGGGTAGGCACTTAGCCAATACAAATCAATCACCTCATACTTGAGGGATTCAACCACAAACTCGACCTCTCACTAGAGGGAGCCAAACACCAATCTCCACCTCACACTAGAGGAAGCCAACCACCTCTCCAAAATCAACCTCTACACAGAGGGATAACACAAGTAAGGAGGGTTTACAACTTGGTGGTATATCTCAACCACAAACCAATTTTCCCACAAATAAAAGATTCTAATAGATAGGATAAAATGATATACCTCAAGTATGAAAAATAAAGAGTTTGAAAATCAAAAACTCAAAGAAAAATGCTTGGGAAAACAACTAGAATAAGTTTGAAATGAAGATCAAAAGCAATATCCTAAATATCCAATTTTCTTTGATTTTTTCAACCCTTTAAAACAAATAAAGATGAATCCTTTTTGGCTCTAAAAACACTTTTGAAAACTTGTATAAAACACTTGTAGATAGGAGAATTTTTGCTCTTCAAAATCTTAACCAAAACAGCCCACAAATGGGGTTTTTATAGCCCCTTTAAAAAACTAGCCGTTGGCTGCTGACTAGGCCAGAATTGGCCTTCCGGTCAACCGGCCGGTCGACCGGCCAACAGTCAAATTTCTGACCATTGAGCCTTCCGGTCGACCGCTTGGTCGACCGTGCCAATCCAGAGAGCAAATTGCTCTCTGGCCGGTGGACCGCCCGGTCGACCGTGCCAAGCCTCACGGTCGACCGTCCGGTCGACCGCCCCCACCTGAGAGTGGGGTACTTGCAGTCAGTCGATCGCGCAGTCGACCGGCCCAAGTGGCAGGTCAACGTGCACATCTTGTGCACGTCTGTCGACCGGTCCAGTCGACCGACTCTGGGTCCGGTCGACCACCCCGGTCGACCGCCAGAGCCTGGCAGGGCTTAAATATGGATTGAAAAACTTGATTTTTAATTCTTAAATAAATCCTATAAAATTCTCTAAAAATTCACAAAAATAAGTTCAGTATAACACATTGATATACAAAGATGTGTGAAAAATTTCAACACAAATTTCAAACTTTTTGAACCACTTTTGTGACTTACAAATTTTGCCGAAAACCAAGATCCGTATTTTCCAAAACTTGGATTTTTCAAATGGAAATCCGATTTTTCCAAAACTCATTCAAATACAAAAACATGATATTTAAACAACTTTAAGCATGTTGTATATGGATATAATCCAATATACATGAAAGATATATATATCAATATTTTTGACAATAATTCTAAAAACAAGTTTTGTTAAAATACAAAACCTAAATACATGAATAGGTTTTCAAACTAAGTTTGTATAAATAGTTGAAGCATAGATGTATATAGAACAAATCTAATATACATTAAACCATGTAAACTTGTTTTGATACTATCTATTCATGAAAACCAAGATCGGTTAAACCAAAAACCGAAAACCAATAAACATGAAACTAGTAACAAGTGTGTATGTTGTGAACTTGAGCATATCACACTATCTAGTCTTTACAAATGGATCTAAAAAAAAACTAAACTATGTACCGAAGTCTTCTTGACGAACTTCATGTTCAAGCCGACTCGATCCAAACGTGATTCACCGAGCTTGACTCCAACGAGTGCTAGATATGACTTTGTCGCTCGGGCTCTTGAATCACCATGTGAGAAGCTCCAATACACCTTTGTTGAAGCTAATCACCTACTAATATCTTGGTTAAATATCTGAAACTAAACATCACAAGATTATTAGTAAACATAACTACACGAGTTAATCCTCATCAAAACTAGAGTGGAAGGCCTCTGGGCCAACAATGTCCCCCTTTTTGATGATGACAAAACTCATGGAGTTATATATGCGTGGATTAAAGTTAAGCTTCAAAGAAGCTCCCCTTAACTCATGCATAGCAATAAACAAACAATATATGCAATGAATACTAAATATGAATGTGCATCAATATGTATAAAACAATGAAATGAACATGCTCTTGATACCAAACATGAAATAAACATGCTGTAGATACCAAACTTTTAAAATAAATTTTTTCTTTTTAAAATAAACATGTTCTTAAGCTCTTGATACCAATAAAAATTTAAATAAAAAAACTTAAGCTCTTGATACCAATGAAGGCCTCTTGATACAAATCAATAAAATAAAATTCTTAATACCAATTAGAAAGATAATCACTAAACAATAAACATGCATATAAACTCATGCATATAAACCGAAATACTTCTCCCCCTTTTTGTCAATCATCAACAAAGGGGTCAAAGAAAAACAATATTCTCCCCTTTTTGTCTTAAACAAAAAATATTAATAAGGGGTGAAATCAAAACAAAACTTTCTTGATACTAATTGAAAGATAAAAAAAATATATCAAATTAGTGCATCATGATATCAATGAAATATACCAATTGAAAGTACATAATTGAAAGTACATAATGTGGTACATAAAACAAACATAGATTTAAATACCAATTGTAAATAATACAAATTAAATACCAATTGTAAGTAAATAAATCAAAAATTTTGATATTAATAAAACATACCAATTTAAGTAAACTTATAGATAATCTTGATATCAATTTGTAAAGATTAGTACCAATTGAAAGTAACTTTTCATCAAAAACATATGATACCAAAAATAATCAATATCCTTTTTAATTAATCATTTTTAACATAAAGTGTGGGAGTAGAATACCAAAACCAATTGAAAGGTGAAATATAAATTTTTCTTCCCCTTTATGAAATACCAAATAAAATGATGTATAAGCTTGTATCAAATACCAATTGAAACATAGTCAATTGAAATAAAATAGTCATTAAAGAAATCAAGCTTAGCATAACCAAAATTTGTGCTCAAAGATATAGATATATAGTAAGCACAAATAAAACATATATATAAGTATACAAAAAAAATGTCAATGGTGATATCAATTGAAAAGATCCAATGATACCAATTGAAACACAATAAGATTAAGTGTATAACTCATATTACTTTCTACCTATTTCATGCACATGTTTAAAAGGATTTCCAATAAGAAGTATACAAGGCATGGTCGCCCAACCAACCGCCCTTTAAATGGAAAGGGTTTTCAAAAATAGGTTTGAAAATAGTTTAGCATAATTGAAAACTCTTCCAAAATGAAGAATACGAACTAGTTATAAGAGAAATTTGAAAACTAGTACGAAATTCTTTAAGCAAGGAATAAAACAAAAATATATTTCATGAAACATAAAAATCACTCAACAATTGACACTCAAAGGATATAAAGCTCATATAGGACTCATGAGAACAAAATCATGAGAAAACTTCAAATAATGTGAGTGTACAAGTTTTGTGTGAAAGACATAATCATGAAAATAGTCAATTTAGCTCAATTATGAAATTCCTTAAAACATGAAAATCATCAAAACGATTTAATCTTCAAGGTATATGTATATCATGTTCAAACTAAAGTATACATACATATCCAAACATAACGAGTCCACAAAAATATATGCATGAAGGCAAGTGGCTCAAGGATGTATATGTATATCTAATAGTTTAGACAAAATGGACATATACATGAAGTTAAACATAAACACGAAAAACATGTAAAATGGGAAATACAAGTCAAATGCATGAATCATCAAAATTAGGCTATACTAGTACATCTAATGGGTACAAATGAGCATTCAAGCATAAACATATAATAGTCTATTTGTGGCTCACTAGTTATACAAGTATACATCCAAATTTTAATGAAAACTAACATCCAAACATGTAATCAAAACATGATGCAAAGAAAACAAAACTCATAAACATACATATGATCATTATGTACATGCACATGCATAGATCTAGGATATACACATTAGTTAAAAGACAAATGTGAGAACACAAAGATATAAATCTATATTAAACATGGGTGTCTCAAATAACTAAACATGTATATCATAGGACTAATGAACATGGCATTTAACATACTAATCATGAAATATCAAGACATGTTAGAAATGAATAATAAGAAAGCATGTAAACATAAATGGGAGTAAGGGATTGTTACCAAAACCTATGAGGGCAACTCTCCAAGTCTCCAAAATAAGGTGGTCCTCCCACCAAACTCCCCTTGAAAGTGATGCATCCAAATAGTTCTCTTTAAGCTCGGAACGCATCCACCTCAAGGCACCATCACTCTCACGTCATGCGAGAGCCCACACCTACATCAAAAACAATAGGGGTGGTCTTTGGTACCCACACTCTTTTGGGTCCATGGGGGTTAGTTCCTTTCCTAACCCAAACAAACTTATTTGCTAAATTAGAATCATTTATACGATCATAACAAAATTTAGCAAGGTGGCCCTTACGTCCACAATGTGTACACGTGTACATATGAGCATACATCGTGTTGTGTACATGAACGTGCGAAGCATGTGTATGCCGTGGTTTGTGTGCATGCAAAGATGGAACTTATTTCTTTCGAACCAATGATTCTAGACGTGTATGGTTCAAGGCACATTGGCTCAAAGTGGAGCCCAAACAATCCACACTCTTCTTTAACAAACATATATCATTATCAATTCTAGAAGAAGAGGTGCATGCAATAGGTGAGCTAGGTGATGCTACACTAATATGGCAAACATGTGAATCAATATTATTTTTCAAAGAAACATTTTTATTTAAAACAATTTCCAATTCCTTTGAAATAGAAGTAATTTTGCTTTTCAAAGATTCATTCTCTTTTAAAACAAAATCAAGCTTTGAAGTTATAGCTTTATTTTTCTTTAAAACTTCATTATAATCATTTTTAGATTTTAAAAATTCATTTTTCTTTAGGGCAAGGTCTAGCTGAGATTTAAGTGAGTCACATTCACTAGAAATCTCTTCCTTCTCTTGCAAAACCAAATCAAGTCTAGAAGACAAATTTTCATTTTCTTTATTCAAAGCAAAAGTCTTCTTTTTCAAAAGATTATACTTTTCTAACAATTTTTCGCACACAATAGAAAGTTCTTCATTTAAAGCATTTGGATCAACATAATCGTCACAAGAAGAACTAGCATCATTATCATCTAATTGAGATTCCGAATATACCTCAAGGGAGTCATTCCCTTGGACCATGTAGCATTGTTGCTCAGATTCTCCACTAGATTCATCCTCCGTTTGGATTGGCAATTGAAGCTTGGAGGAGGTCACCGTGTTCCACACTGCAAAGGCGGAATCACAGTTAGAAACTAAGCACAAATATTCTTTATTAAACGTGCTTCTAAGTGCCTCAAGGGCTTATGCATTGGCCTCTATATGCTTGCTATCACCAAGATAGGATTTCTTGGTAGCGGCAAGGAAAACATGCAAGCCTAGGGTTTTCAAGTACATGGACATCCTAAATTTTCACATGTCAATGTTGGAGACATCAAACATGGGAGGTGACAAGCAATCCATCAGTGTGTGTAAACAATATCAATGTGTAAATGCAAATAGTAGATTAGCAAAACCAAGATCATACTCCTAGGTGCTTAAACCAAATATCAGGAGCGTAAGCTCTGATACCAATTGAAAGTACACCTAGAGGGGGTTGAATAGGTGTACGGCTAATCTAATGAACTACATGCGAAAATTAAAAACTAATTGCAACTACACTTAATGCAACCAACGAGTGTAGCCGAATACCCGGTAAAGGGCTCTGGACTAACTCCTCTTGATTCCTCTGAATAAAAGTTGAGGCGCTATATGAAGCTCTCGTGGTTAAGCACAAGTGAGGCACACACAAACAAGCCAACCATATAATGTATGTATGACAATATGAATGATGCAAGGTGTTGGCCCAGAGGCCTTCCACTCTAGTTTTGATAATGATTAACTCATGTAGTTATGTATACTAATTATCTTGTGATTTTAGTTTCAGATCATTTAGCAAGATATTAGTTGGTGATTGCTTCAACAAGATGAGTTTTGAAGCCTTCACATGGTGATTCCTGTGCCCGAGCATCAAGATCATACCTTTGCACTCGGTGGATCACGTTTGGGATCGAGTCGGCTTGAAGATTGAAGATCGTCAAGAAGACTTAGGTATCCTAGTGTTTAGTGTGTTTAGATCCATTTGTAAAGATTAGAATAGTTGATATGCTCAAGTGCACTTACACACACGTTTTATGTTTTTTTTTGGAATTTGTTTTCATGAATAGATTGATCAAAATAAGTTTACTTTGTTTTTATGTATATTACATGTGCTCTATATACATACATGCTTAAACTTCTTAGATAAACTTATTTTGACTATCCTATTCATGTATTGAAAAATCAAAGTTTGATAAAATATAGTTTTGATTTTTGATAAAATTTTCAAGACACAAAAATAGTTCAAATTGCTTTATATTTGAGTTGAAATTTTTCATCACATGTTTATATATCAATGCAAAATGTTAAAACTATTTTTGGGGATTTTTATATATTTTACAAGATTTATTAAAATATTTTTAACATAATTTTCTGACCCAAAAATTGGCTGCCAGGCTTTGGCGGTCGACCGGGAGGGTCGACCGTAAGCCAGATCCGGTCGACCGGTCGGTCCACCGACGTGCACAGGTCTGTGCACGTCTGGCCAGGCAATGGTACGGTCGACCGGCGGTCGACCGGACCAGAGAGCTTTGCTCTCTGTATCTGGGCGGTCAATCGGGTTGCCCAACGGTCATATTTATGACCGTTGGCGGTCGACCGACCAGTCGACCGCAAGCCTGTCAGGCTGATAGATCAGCCTAACGGCTAGTTTTCTTTTAGAGCTATAAATACCCCATCTCTTTGGGGATTTTGACAAGATTTTTAAGAGCAAAAATTTCCCTATTCTCTGGTTTTAAAAACAAGTTTTCAAAAGTGTTTTTGTGCCAAAAAGGATTCAATCATATTTGTTTTAGGTTTTTGGAAAAATTAAAGAAAATAGTATTTTGGGAGATTTGTGTTTGTTCTTCATTTCTATTATCTTCAAGAGTTTTCCCAAGATTATTACTTTGAGTTTTATTTTCCAAACACCTAGTTTTTCCACTTGAGCTATATCATCTATCCTATTCTATAGGATCTTTTATTTGTGGGAAAAGAGATTGTTTGAGGTTGTTGTAGCCTCCAAGTTGTAAACACCCTGGCTTTTGTTGTATCCCTCTTTGGTAAAGGTTGATCGGGTGATTGGTTTGCTCTCTCTTTGATAGAGGTTGAGATTGTGGTTTGCTCCCTCTAGTGAGAGGTGGAGTTTGGTTTGTAACCCTCTTCGGTAGAGATGTTTGTGGTTGTTTGGCTACGGGCCTACCCCTCGGTTGTGAGGTGGTGTTTGAGAGAGGAGTTCGGTACTCCTATTGTTGTAACAAATCCTCCTCAGTGGAGGTTCCCTCGGTGGGAGTTAGTGGATTGAAAATCCTTCTCGGTGAAGGCGGGGACGTACAGCTAGGGGCTCGAACCTCGAAACATATCTTTGTGTTTGCGTTTGATCCATTGACTCTAAACCTTCTCTCTTTATTTGTGTTGTGCATCATTCATATCATTTATATCTATTTGCTTGTGTTGTGCTTGCATTAATTCACATTGCTATTTCATTTATATGCTTGGTTTGCTTGTGTGTGCCTCACTTATACTTAACCACAAGAGCTTCATATAGCACCTCAACCCTTATCTAGGGGAATCAAGAGGAGTTAGTCCAGAGCCCTTCACGGGGAATTCGGCTACACTTGTTGGTTGTATTAAGTTTGTGCAAATTTGTTTTAGCTTCCGCATTTAGTTTCTAGATTAGCCATATCACCTATTCACCCCCCAGATGATTTTCAATTGGTATCAAAGCCTCCGCTCCTGATACTTTAGGTTTAACAACCTAGGAGTGAGATCTTGGTTTAGCTAATCTACATTTGCATATATTTGTTTGCACATATATAGTTTACACCCATGGACTTCGTGACCCCACCTATGTTTGACCCTTCCAACATTGTTGTTTGGAAGACTAGGATGTTCATTTACCTACAAGCCCTAAGATGTAAAGTTTACAAAGCCATTACCAAAGAATCCAACCCTCATGATAGAAAGCATATAAAAGCCAATGCAATAGCCCTAGAGGCACTTAGAGCATCACTTCATAAAGATTATTTACATGTGTTTGCTCACTATGATTCGGCTTATGCAGTTTGGAGCATTTTGACTTCTCCCGAGCTACCAAAGATTATCGAAAGGAAGAGAAGATCTAGAAGAGATAAGTCCGAAGAACATTGCTTCATGATCCAAGGGAATGACTCCCTTGAGGTACACTCGGACACTCAACTAGATGCTAGTTCTAATTCATATTACAATGAATGTTTAGAAGCTCAAGCTATGAATGATGAACTTGCTAAAAATTGTGAAAATTTGATTTCCAAATACAAACTATTGAAAAATGATAGTATTGTTTTAAAGGAAGAAAATAAAAATTTGTCTTCTAAAATTGTGATTGTTTTGCAAGAGAAGGAAGAGGTTTCTAGTGAATGTGACTCACTTAGATCTCAACTTGATCTTGCCCTAAAAGAGAATGATTTGTTGAAAAATAAAAATGATTGTAAAAAATTTTGAAGAAAAATGAAAACTTGTCTTCAAAAATTGATTTTGTTTTAAAAGAAAATGACTCCTTAAAAATGAAAATTATTTCTATTTCAAAAGATTTAGATGATTGTTTAAAGAAAAATAATTCTTTGCAAAATGATATAGATGTACATGTTTGCCATGCTAGGATTGTTTCACCTAGATCACCCCTTGCATGCTCCACTTCTTCTTTAATTGAAAATGATATATCCATGCTTAAGAAGAGTGTTGTTTGTTTGGGCTCTAACCATACACGTTTGGAATCTTTGTTTCGAAAGAAACAAGTTTCATCTATTCATGCATACCCCCCACGGCATACACATGCTCCTCACGGACACCATAATCACTTGTATGCTCATGTGTACACTTGTACACATTGTGGACATAAGGGCCACCTTGCTAAATTTTTGTAACGCCCCGATCCTACGGGTACGGAGACGTTACTGCAACGTATATACGCAGGTCAGAAATACCCTCACGTATATACGCTAAGCATCAGTACAGGCAAGAATCAGAGTACGGAAGCAAGTGGTGCATTATACATTCCAACACATGAGTACAATTACAAAGTTATCACTAGAGGTGATCCAATATTACATGAATATTACATCACCGATATGCGCAATTGCGAGATTTACAAAGAGATGTACAAGTATGAACAGTACCCAGGCACTCACGAGTTTACAAAAGGAAAACTCGAGAGGCACACAGGGGGGCCTGGAAGGATAGAGCTTCAGACGGTCTGCTGGGGATCCATGCTTCAGCTGCGCCACTCTGATCAGCAACTAGGGGAATCCACACGTTCCAAACTCCATGACCTGGACATGAGGATCCAGGGGAGTCAGAACTCCCCAGGCGAGTGGTGAAGCAAAAGCCAAGTGGCGAGCAAGGGTAAGTATATGTAAAGCAATAAAACCAATAAAGCCGAGGACGAGCAAATCTGATTGTATGGTTTCAGATCACAGCTCCATAAGACTAGTACGTCGAAGGAATAATCCAAACAAGGAAACCCTCATCTATATACCTTTATCTCATGTCACCATAATCCAAGCACATACAACCCGACTGTACTCAGGGCATGATAAGATAATGAACAGGAGGCAGGTGGATACAAGGGATAAAGCAGAGCATGAGCAGTTAATACTATAATACTCATAAAGCCGAAAATCCGAAGTTAAATCCCGGACAAGCAAATATGGTAAGGCATATCACAGATTCATAGCCGTTTAAGTTGCAGGCTTAAGTATGTGTCCCATACCACATACTTCTACTTACAACTTAAAGAGCAGGTTATCATCTTGACGCTTTATTATAACTCGTCTTACCCTGATATCTAGCTATGTGAACTAGCGTCCCAGCACACATAGATCCATATCCGAGTAAAGCAAGATTGTTATTGGAAACCAGCGGGGGTATCAACGAACTATGTTTACAGTGGGTCCCGTACATACCCGGGACCACGGCCCAGGATTGTTCCGCTGCTTGGTGACGGAACCTGCCGCAAGGCTAACAGGAGGGACTTATGTATGCCCTTATCATAATGGTACCAGGAAGGAGGGAGCCAGCACTCCCCTCGTTCCCCTGGAGGCTCACAGATTAGACCGGAAGTTTTAGTTGCACAACATGCCTAATACCACTGTAAACACGAACACATATTGATAGCCGCAAGTTTCCCCCGACCCGATGCACGTTGGTCCTTTTTATGGCTTGTTAGCAAGATTATCAGATTACGGGAATGAGTAGGAATATAACTGGTTATAACAGGAGATGGCCCTACAGATTCAAGAGGTGGCCCCCACAGATTCAAGAGGTGGCCCCCACCACGTATGTGGTGTGGCACCTTGTTCCATGTGGCACTTTGCTCTGAGGGAAATGGATTCTAGAGGTGGCCCCCACAGATTCAAGAGATGGCCCCCACCACGTATGTGGTGTGGCACTTTGTTCCATGTGGCACTTAGTCCATTCAGGATAACAGGTCACTGTATGTAATACAGGATAACAAGGCAGGATTCCCGTAAACGTGATAATCACAAGGTCAAGTATATCATGCTGGGTGTCAAGTGATAGCATGACAGGAGGATGATATTGGCAGGTGACAAGTCATGTCAAGAGATTGATATTAGTCTGGTGGCAAGTCATGTCATAACAAGCGGCCTTGCCAAGAAGTATCATGTCAGGAGTCAGGTGATAACACATCAGTTGACAGGTGATACAAACAAGTGTTAAATAGTAACATGTATAAAGCATGTCAAGTGTTAACATGTCAGGTAAGTACATGGCATGTGATAGAATAGTAGCTGAGCACAATCAAGCGGAGCTGAGCAAGCTGGAGTGTACAGGCAGCAAACAGTATTTAACACTAGAGCGTCTGGCAAGGTTACCGGGACAACTCGGCTTAAAGTGCGAGTAGAAAATCCGGCAGCATCTCGCCTAGACGAATCAAGTGGTAAAGCACTGAACGCTGATCATGACAACCAGGTGGGGCCGAAGACTTGACGGCCCCAATCACTTCCCTTTCGAGATAGTGAGTGACCGGAGGCTGAGGGCTGAGAGGCCTAACGATCCCAATCACCTCTCTTTCGAGATAGTGAGTGACCGGAGGCTGCACTGAGAAACCTGACGGTCCCAATCACTTCTCTTTCGAGATAGTGAGTGACCGGAGGTTAAAGGATGAGAGACCTGCAATGTTAGTACCACATGAACAAGAATTAGCTACCATAATACAGGCATTCGTCACAGAGCAATACATGTCCAGACATTGGCACTCGGCCATACACAAATACAGGGACTCAGCCCAATACATAATACATGAAAACATGGAGTAAAACACATGTCGACCCGACGAAGCGGGGAAACCCAAATGGAGGCGAGAGCGAGAACACTCGCCTAAGTCTTTAGAAGACATAGTGAAATCCTCGATCCGGAATCCAGGGAATCAACGCGTCAACGCGTTAGAGAAAAGTGATAGAGAGAGGAGGAAATCAAGAGAGAGAAAGGAAAGAGAGGGAGGAGAGAGAACGTGAGAGCTAGAGAGAGAGGTCCATATTCAAAGAAGTAATTAACCACAGCAGACAGCCAAAGTTAGTCGACTAGGGAGAGGCAAGTAGTCGACTTATAAAGGAGTTAGTCGACTATAGAGAAAGGGATAGTCGACTAATAAGGTCGCGTCTCGTAGAGCCGTGTCTTCAAGAAAAAGTTAGTCGACTAGGAAAAAGGGGTTAGTCGACTAATAAGGTCGCGTCTCAAAGGGTCGCGTCTTCAGGAAAAAGTTAGTCGACTATAGAGAAAGGGGTAGTCGACTAATAAGGCCGCGTTTCAAAGGGTCGCGTCTTCAGGAAAAAGTTAGTCGACTAGGGATAAATGGGTAGTCGACTAATAA
Organism: Agave tequilana; assembly: GCA_038442645.1. NCBI lineage: Eukaryota > Viridiplantae > Streptophyta > Magnoliopsida > Asparagales > Asparagaceae > Agave > Agave tequilana. Next base: position 43,551 of record JAVJIF010008349.1, on the reverse strand, counting down.
GGTCGCGTCTTCAGAAAAAGGGTTGCGTTTCAATGAGTTAGTCGACTAGGATAAGGGGGTAGTCGACTAATAAAGGGTTCAAGTCGACTAATGACTGGGTCAAGTCGACTAACAGAGTGCAAACAGAGAGCAAAACCTGACTTTTGAGGGTTTGTGTTTGTTGATTATCTTGCATGATATATAAAAATTCAAGTATGAGAATAAGTTGTCCAAGTCTTTGGCGAGGAAAACCACTCGCCTAAAAATGTTACTTTGAAGCCTTGTGCATCCGGAATAATCGTTGTCGTCAATTATCACCAAAACGATTACCGGAATAATCACGAACGATTACCGGAATAATCTACGGCGATATTGTCGACGAAGAAGAGCACGGCCCCAATCCGAAAGGAGTGGCCGGCCTTCACAAGGGACGGAGGTTGATGGTGCAAGTATAGTTCAATTTGAAAGATTGGAGTTTTGAAAATAAGGTTTCGGAGAACGAAGCTATGGCTCGTCGGAAAGAGCACGACGAGGAGATGAAGACGGCGCGGTCGTTGGTGGCTAAGATGGAGTATGAGGTGGTGGAGATGGTGATGAAGCTATGGAGGTTAATGGGTCATTTGGGTGGAAAAGAAGAGGAAGAAGATGATGGTGGAGGTGGTGTTGTGGTTGAAATGGAGGAGGAGATGGAGGAGAATGAGGTGGAGGATTTGGTGAAGGAGTGGTGGAGGAGATGGTGGTGGAAATGGAGGAGTAGTGGCCAGCCAAGGGAGTGGGCTGCTGTTGGCCTCTCTGTTGGCTGCAAAAAGAAGAAGAGAAATGAAAGAGGGAGAAGGAGGGAGTGGTTATATAATGGAAGGAGATATAATATAATATTGTTGTTCTCTCTTTCCAAGACAAAAGAGAACGCACAAAAGGAAGTTGTGTCTCCTTCTCCAAACGCAGCCCTCCACCTGCGTTTAGGCCAAAATGGGCCAAACGCGGGAATTAAAGCCGCGCCCAGGGAAAAAGCCAAAAAGCTGCATTTAACTAAAGGACAAAAGTCATAATGACTTGATTGGAATTGATTAGCAGTGCATTAAATGCAGATATAAATGGAATCTCTGCATTTAAGATCAGATCCGGGACTGAGGATTCTCGCGTCTGAGGAGGGAGAGAGAAAAATAAATAAATATAATATCTGGATAGATTCCGGTATTCGGGGAAAACACCGGAAACTCCAGAAAAGCCCAAAAAATAGAGTAACTCGGAAAGCTTCCCAAATATTCTCAAAAATAATAAATATTATAAAAAGATTTTTGGTGAAATCGGTTTTCAGAAATAAAATCCAATTTTCAAAATAAAAATCCTGAAGTCAACCGTCAATCTCGGTCTACACTGGATTGGCCGGATTTTGATAAAATCGGAAAATTCTCAGAAAAAGTATTTAGATAGAAAATATAATTTTAAGAAGTTATGGGAAAGCCGTTTCTTGAAATTCAACTCCGTTTGTAAATTAAAAATCCGGGAATCGGTCAGCGGTACTAGTCGACACCGGTTTTGAAGACTTTCAACTCAATTCAGGAAAATTTCAGAAAATCATAAAAAATCTAAAATATTAGAAAATGATGTTTAAAACTGAAATCGGTCAAATCGGAATAACGAAAACACCAAATCGAGCAATTCACTAGGATCGGGTCCTCGGTCAGTGTTGACTGATTTTTCCTGCACACAAAATATAATATGTTAGCTTAAGAATAGATGTGCAAGTCTCAGTTCTAATCCGCGGTAGCAGGGCTATGCGGGTCGTGATCCTCAAGGAGGGACTGCGATAGAAGCGTTAAGCAAGTTAATCTCTAAAATTTATCTTTTTTTAGTTAATTGTCACGATGGTATTTACAAAGAAACGTGGTATTTACAATGAGTTGTGGGAAAGAATATTGGAGAGATGTGGATTTAATCTACGAAAAGAAAATAAAAGAAAAGAAAGGAAAACTTATCTCTTTATTTGCTTGCCGTTTGAACCGTTGCGATGATTTCCCTTTTCTTGGAAGGCGTACAAGCACGGCTTATGGGATCGTCCGCCTTCTTAATCTACTCTACGAAATAAAACAACAAGCTATGAAGACTTGTTCATCGCCATGGGCCGTCAAGGTTCCTTCTTCGGTTAGGTAGTCTCAAAGCGTCAAGTTCTCACGGTTTGCAAGACATTAGAGAAGGAAACAATATAGAAAACAAGATCAAAGAGAACAAGAACACAACATAAAATAGAAGAGATGAACAAATAAACATAACAAAAACAAACCTTTGAATGGATTTCATTAACAATTGAAGAAGAGTTGGCTTACACCGCTGTCACCTCAGTACAAGCATGGACTCTTTCCTCCATGAAAGCTTCCTCCACTCTCAGAATTTACAAAAGATAAACAAAAAGAAAACCTAACCTAGAAGAAAGAGGAAAAACCCTAAAAATCTGAACTTTGGCCCTTTGCTGGACGTTGGACACCCTTTGCGTTGCACTGCAGGTGATATTTATAGGTGCAGAAGGCTACAGAGTCCTGGATGAACTTGCCCACAAAAATTGGGATCTGGATGAGATCAAAGTGCCGCGGATTTGCGGCGGTTCCGCGGCACTTTTGTGGCTTCTGGCCACGCGCTTTGGCGCGTGGCCTCTCCTGGTCCGTCCATGTGGGCTTTTGCTTCTGGAATTTTGATCCTGGCCTTTTAATCTGGATTTTCGAGATAACTTGGTAATCAAGTTACTCTTAATCCAGATTTCTTCAAATTTTCTTCCCACGAATTTTCTTCTTATCTTGGCCTTTTATCCTCATCCTGCATGTGTTTAGGGTTAGATAGAAGTCTATCCTTCCCTAATCTCTGATATTTGCAACTTTTAGCCCTTGTATCTGCATTTTGACTTCTTGTAATTGCGCTTTTTCACCTGGGCTTCAAACATGGGCTTGGATCTGGGCTTTTGGGCTCTTTAGGCTTTATTTATTGCTAAAATAACAATTCGAGGCCTGCACACAATAAATTACAAATTATTAATAAATGTGCAGAATTAAATGAATAAATATGAAAATGTGATGGTAAATATGATGATAAAAATGCACTTTTGACTACCAATCACACCCCCACACTTATCTTTTTGCTCGTCCTCGAGTAAAAACAAAGAAAAAGAAAAAGTTAATCTAACCTAACTCACTTTCGTAGGAATCACGGTTGCACTTAGCACGTGCAACAAGCCGTTAAACCTCTAGGTTACCCTAGAGGACGAGTGTTGTCTCGTGAGGGTTTTCAGCGGATTGCACCCACAAAATCCATAAAAAGGAAAATATTTGAATTATTATTGAAGAGACTAAGTAGTCTATAAGTTTTAGGATCCTCATTTTATTCATTCTTCAAACCTAGTCTTTATAAAGTCAATTGTTATTCATTTTAGGTAAGGATTAAAATTGAATTTCTAATATAGTCTTTTTCGTTACCAAAAGTCATACGCACCCTTGTGAATCTAGGAATTCCTTAACTTGGACTCTCATGCCTCTTTATTATTTTTATAACATCATCTAATTTTCTTTCGTGTAAGTATCAAGGCTTCTTGAGGCCCTCATACCTAACTAATTGACTATTAGATGTGTTAATACATATATTATATTTCTTAGTTTTCTTAGGCTTTCTAATCCACCCATGTAACGAACCTTAAAGTCGGTGACTCCCAAACCGGTCGGTCTTAGGGCACCAGGTGAGAAAACACCCCGCGGACTCAAATTCGAGTGAACTAGGCCACAAAACTAAGGTATTATTTTTTTTTTTTTTTTTTTTTGCATTCACCTTTAGGCGTGAATACTTATGCTTCTTGAGGCACATGTATCCAGCTTAATTAGTGATTTTTTTCTTTTTTTCTTTTTATATATGAGGCACAAGGGTCTTTGTCTTAGAATCCTAGATATGCATTAGGTATGCAATATTCATTAAGGTAAAAATCAAGACTAATTATTTATTCAATTTCTCTCCTATACCTAAAATTTAAACAATTTATTTATTTTGACCAAGTTTTTAGAAATCCTAATCATGATTTTCCTAATCCTTAAAACTAACTTAGATTTCTTTCAAAAATAAGTCAAAATATTTCCTTTTTATAACATTTTTTTTTTTATTAGCAAATTTTGTTAGTGTCTACTTATGTTAGTATGTTAGTAAAGCCCACCCCCACACTTATCTCATGCATTGTCCTCAATGTATGAATGAATGCATATATGCATGAAACAGAACAAGGGAAGGCGGAAGTTACCTTAGGGTGGTGGTTCCGGAGGTGGTCTAATTGGTCCACGAAATGCGGCCCAATCAAGATAACAAATAATTTGGTGGAACCCACCAGAAACTTTCCTTACATAACCCACTAAAATATATGTATAATCAATTTTTAGTATTTTCACCCCATCAAATTTCCAAATTTCATAATATATTTCAGAGTTAATTGTCTCAACCTCCTTGTCCCAAAATGGAGTATGAAAGGATGGAATTATTGACTTGGACATTATAGGTGCGGGAACGAATACCGACTCAGGGAAAATGCTCAAATCAAGTAAGGGCTCAGGAGTCGGGCTAGGTTCAAGAATTGGGTCCAAGTTAAGAAATTGAAACTCAAGTCCACAATCTTCTTCCCACAATGGAATGTGACCTAATATGGATGATATCTCTTTACTTCCAATATTAAGGAATTCTAGCTCATCGCCATACAATTCTTCAAAACTAAGGTCAACATCTTCCGTCAGAATTGTACAATCAGTTTCAGAAGTAAAGAGATTGTGAGAATCAAGGTCATGTTCAAGTTCTAATTCGGGAAAGGGAAAACTTGCCAAGTTATCAGAATTTGAAGTTTCGGCAAGTTCACATGATGGTACTGAATTAGAATCTTGTTGTCCAAAGCAACTTAGTTCGTCTGCTTTAAAAGAGTGGTCAGCGATATCAGAATCAGCCGGACGGTTAGAACGTAAGCATTGAACCATCAAATCAATATCATGATCACGGGCTAATTTAGCCTCGGTCATGGCAGCTAGCATCCCTTCATAGTCGATAGGTGTTTCTTGTTGAAAATAGGAAGGGTAATCTTGATAAAGTTGTGAGTCGGTGGACTCACGTATCATCATGTCTAAAATTGATGGTGAATTTTGCTTGGACTTATTTATACTCATCATTTCCAAGATAGATGGATTTCTATTCTGAATGGGTGGATCTGAGTATGAATCTTGGGAAGAATGTGGACTAGATGGATATGGAGGACAATTTGGTTGAGAATTAGACTCGGGGGACTCGAAACCCCATGAACTCTGTGACGAGTTGAAATTATTAATGAAATTATAGTCATAAGATGGGGGGTGTGGGTTATATTCATTCGGATAAGACCATTCCGGCACACTAGATTGGTCAAAGTTAGAGTATGCCGGGTTGGTAATATCCGAATAATAGTTAGGGGTGTAATATGGATTAAAATTGGAATTATTCTTATATGCCATATCACACCAACACAACAAACAAATAAACAAACAAAAAAAGAAAAATTCTAACCTAAGTTAGGGTAGACCTATGACCTAGACGACTCCTAACTGGTTAGACCGTCCACAGGAGGTTGGGTGCAGACTTTGACCACAAGTTAATCAGCCAGGTCAGGGCAAGAGTGGTGGGAGGTTTTCCGTCAAAGACGTTCCTTAATTAAATAACCACCACACTTCGAGCTTTCGGCCCTCAATCCCCTTCCTAGACACTGATTTGGCAAGAGTCAACTTCCAACACCGTTCCCCCTTAGGATAATCTCCTAATTGAGTCCGAGATGTCCCTAGGGCCAACGTCTACTAATTTTTAAGTTAGGCTTGGGTTAGTGAGTGCTTGGGATATGATTTTGGGCTAAGGAAGGGTGATGAAATCCCCACCTTATCTTATTAATGGGTTATGCCCTTAAGATGAATTCGTGCAAGTGTACAAGATAAATAAATAGAATTCACTCAAAGCAGATAATCAACCAAGAGATGATTCCTATTCTACATGCAATGCGTACGTACCTTGCTTCTCCAGCACTCTTCAACAGTAAATAAAAATAATTGAAAAGACACGTGCCTAATATGCAAACGTCTAATCAATTTTTATTTTAACAACCAATGATTTACTGTTGAATTATTAGCAATTTACAGGTGTATCACAGAACAAAACAGAATATATCAGTAAGCAGTATTTTAATTTACAGAGACCTGCAAAAAATTTCAGTGAGTAGTTCACTGCAATTGCCGCGGATCCGCGGCTCTGGCCGCGTTTCCGCAGCAAAGTTGCAGGTCCTCGTGCTCTGCCTTCGAGGGCAGAGACACAGGATAGCTATATGTCCACTGCTGCGATAAGTTTCTGTTTCCTGTTCTCCAAACCTGCAAACAGAAAAGAATAAAGAATTAGTTAAAAATTAAATTTTTTTTTGTTTTAGAGATAACTTACCGTCCCTCCCCGGCAACGGCGCCAATTTGTTGACTGATTTTTCCTGCACACAAAATATAATATGTTAGCTTAAGAATAGATGTGCAAGTCTCAGTTCTAATCCGCGGTAGCAGGGCTATGCGGGTCGTGATCCTCAAGGAGGGACTGCGATAGAAGCGTTAAGCAAGTTAATCTCTAAAATTTATCTTTTTTTAGTTAATTGTCACGATGGTATTTACAAAGAAACGTGGTATTTACAATGAGTTGTGGGAAAGAATATTGGAGAGATGTGGATTTAATCTACGAAAAGAAAATAAAAGAAAAGAAAGGAAAACTTATCTCTTTATTTGCTTGCCGTTTGAACCGTTGCGATGATTTCCCTTTTCTTGGAAGGCGTACAAGCACGGCTTATGGGATCGTCCGCCTTCTTAATCTACTCTACGAAATAAAACAACAAGCTATGAAGACTTGTTCATCGCCATGGGCCGTCAAGGTTCCTCTTCGGTTAGGTAGTCTCAAAGCGTCAAGTTCTCACGGTTTGCAAGACATTAGAGAAGGAAACAATATAGAAAACAAGATCAAAGAGAACAAGAACACAACATAAAATAGAAGAGATGAACAAATAAACATAACAAAAACAAACCTTTGAATGGATTTCATTAACAATTGAAGAAGAGTTGGCTTACACCGCTGTCACCTCAGTACAAGCATGGACTCTTTCCTCCATGAAAGCTTCCTCCACTCTCAGAATTTACAAAAGATAAACAAAAGAAAACCTAACCTAGAAGAAAGAGGAAAAACCCTAAAAATCTGAACTTTGGCCCTTTGCTGGACGCTGGACACCCTTTGCGTTGCACTGCAGGTGATATTTATAGGTGCAGAAGGCTACAGAGTCCTGGATGAACTTGCCCACAAAAATTGGGATCTGGATGAGATCAAAGTGCCGCGGATTTGCGGCGGTTCCGCGGCACTTTTGTGGCTTCTGGCCACGCGCTTTGGCGCGTGGCCTCTCCTGGTTCGTCCATGTGGGCTTTTGCTTCTGGAATTTTGATCCTGGCCTTTTAATCTGGATTTTCGAGATAACTTGGTAATCAAGTTACTCTTAATCCAGATTTCTTCAAATTTTCTTCCCACGAATTTTCTTCTTATCTTGGCCTTTTATCCTCATCCTGCATGTGTTTAGGGTTAGATAGAAGTCTATCCTTCCCTAATCTCTGATATTTGCAACTTTTAGCCCTTGTATCTGCATTTTGACTTCTTGTAATTGCGCTTTTTCACCTGGGCTTCAAACATGGGCTTGGATCTGGGCTTTTGGGCTCTTTAGGCTTTATTTATTGCTAAAATAACAATTCGAGGCCTGCACACAATAAATTACAAATTATTAATAAATGTGCAGAATTAAATGAATAAATATGAAAATGTGATGGTAAATATGATGATAAAAATGCACTTTTGACTACCAATCAGTCAGACTAGGGCTGACTCTGGGTCCGTGAATCCGGATCTAAGACAAAACGATCATATAAAGAATTCATAATACAAAACAAATACAGGAAGCAAATCGAAAAATACGATCGAAAAATTTGAATACGCAACTAAGTACGTATTCCGGGAGCGGGGTGTTACAATCCATCCACTTTACAAAAAATTGCGTCCTCGCAATTTTGATAAGGGGTAAATTGAACACAAGGAGGACAAGGACGGGAATTATACCAATTAAGATACGAGTCACTATAGGTAGGGCTCTCAAGTTGACTGAACAACAATCAGAATATAGACATCTTCTGCACTTCCTGCCGCATAAATCTTTAAACGATGCCAAATAATACTGACCATAAATAAAGAAGACCGATAATTAAGAATTCCGAAGACCAGACATCGATCACTCTGAAAGATATAGCCAAGAATATAGAATACCCGTAGAGAATCCCGACTACTGACTTCTGAAAGATCACCCGATCGGGATCAATCCTGAGAATACCCAAGCTTCATAGAATTGGCCGAAGAGATCATATCATAGCTTCATTTAGAACCAGCCACTACCCCTCTAGTTTATTCATATCTTAAGTTGGTATAAAGGCTTTGAAAACCAAAACAGGGGAAAGATAAAGGAAATTAGGAATCAAAGGAAAGATGATCAAGAAAAATAGATAACTCTGTACTTGTAGTTGGATTGTATAACCAGGACTCATGCATTCCAGTTGCAAATTTCTTTACCATTAATTTGCCGTCTGGACGTACTGAGGATGTGAGAGCCTAAGCTCTGATACCACCCTATAACGCCCCGATCCTGCGAGTACGGAGACGTTACTGCAACGTATATACGCAGGTCAGAAATACCCTCACGTATATACGCTAAGCATCAGTACAGGCAAGAATCAGAGTACGGAAGCAAGTGGTGCATTATACATTCCAACACATGAGTACAATTACAAAGTTATCACCAGAGGTGATCCAATATTACATGAATATTACATCACCGATATGCGCAATTGCGATATTTACAAAGAGATGTACAAGTATGAACAGTACCCAGGCACTCACGAGTTTACAAAAGGAAAACTCGAGAGGCACACAGGAGGGCCTGGAAGGATAGAGCTTCAGACGGTCTGCTGGGGATCCATGCTTCAGCTGCGCCACTCTGATCAGCAACTAGGGGAATCCACACGCTCCAAGCTCCATGACCTGGACATGAGGATCCAGGGGAGTCAGAACTCCCCAGGCGAGTGGTGAAGCAAAAGCCAAATGGCGAGCAAGGGTAAGTATATGTAAAGCAATAAAACCAATAAAGCCGAGGACGAGCAAATCTGATTGTATGGTTTCAGATCACAGCTCCATAAGACTAGTACGTCGAAGGAATAATCCAAATAAGGAAACCCTCATCTATATACCTTTATCTCATGTCACCATAATCCAAGCACATACAACCCGACTGTACTCAGGGCATGATAAGATAATGAACAGGAGGCAGGTGGATACAAGGGATAAAGCAGAGCATGAGCAGTTAATACTATAATACTCATAAAGCCGAAAATCCGAAGTAAAATCTCGGACAAGCAAATATGGTAAGGCATATCACAGATTCATAGCCGTTTAAGTTGCAGGCTTAAGTATGTGTCCCATACCACATACTTCTACTTACAACTTAAAGAGCAGGTTATCATCTTGACGCTTTATTATAACTCGTCTTACCCTGATATCTAGCTATGTGAACTAGCGTCCAAGCACACATAGATCCATATCCGAGTAAAGCAAGATTGTTATTGGAAACCAGCGGGGGTATCAACGAACTATGTTTACAGTGGGTCCCGTACATACCCGGGACCACGACCCAGGATTGTTCCGCTGCTTGGTGACGGAACCTGTCGTAAGGCTAACAGGAGGGACTTATGTATGCCCTTATCATGATGGTACCGGAAGGAGGGAGCCAGCACTCCCCTCGGTCCCCTAGAGGCCCACAGGTCAGACCGGAAGTTTTAGTTGCACAACATGCCTAATACCACTGTAAACACGAACACATATTGATAGCCGCAAGTTTCCCCCGACCCGATGCAAGTTGGTCCTTTTTATGGCTTGTTAACAAGATTATCAGATTACGGGAATGAGTAGGAATATAACTGGTTATAACAGGAGATGGCCCTACAGATTTAAGAGGTGGCCCCCACAGATTCAAGAGGTGGCCCCCACCACGTATGTGGTGTGGTACTTTGTTCCATGTGGCACTTTGCTCTGAGGGAAATGGATTCTAGAGGTGGCCCCCACAGATTCAAGAGGTGGCCCCCACCACGTATGTGGTGTGGCACTTTGTTCCATGTGGCACTTAGTTCCATTCAGGATAACAGGTCACTGTATGCAATACAGGATAACAAGGCAGGATTCCCGTAAACGTGATAATCACAAGGTCAAGTATATCATGCTGGGTGTCAAGTGATAGCATGACAGGGGGATGATATTGGCAGGTGACAAGTCATGTCAAGAGATTGATATTAGTCTGGTGGCAAGTCATGTCATAACAAGCGGCCTTGCCAAGAAGTATCATGTCAGGAGTCAGGTGATAACACATCAGTTGACAGGTGATACAAACAAGTGTTAAATAGTAACATGTATAAAGCATGTCAAGTGTTAACATGTCAGGTAAGTACATGGCATGTGATAGAATAGTAGCTGAGCACAATCAAGCGGAGCTGAGCAAGCTGGAGTGTACAGGCAGCAAACAGTATTTAACACTAGAGCATCTGGCAAGGTTACCGGGACAACTCGGCTTAAAGTGCGAGTAGAAAATCCGGCAGCATCTCGCCTAGACGAATCAAGATGTAAAGCACTGAACGCTGATCATGACACCAGGCAGGGCCGAAGACCTGACGGCCCCAATCACTTCCCTTTCGAGATAGTGAGTGACCGGAGGCTGAGGGCTGAGAGGCCTAACGATCCCAATCACCTCTCTTTCGAGATAGTGAGTGACCGGAGGCTGCACTGAGAAACCTGACGGTCCCAATCACTTCTCTTTCGAGATAGTGAGTGACCAGAGGTTAAAGGCTGAGAGACCTGCAATGTTAGTACCACATGAACAAGAATTAGCTACCATAATACAGGCATTCGTCACAGAGCAATACATGTCCAGACATTGGCACTCGGCCATACACAAATACAGGGACTCAGCCCAATACATAATACATGAAAACATGGAGTAAAACACATGTCGACCCGACGAAGCGGGGAAACCCAAATGGAGGCGAGAGCGAGAACACTCGCCTAAGTCTTTAGAAGACATAGTGAAATCCTCGATCCGGAATCCAGGGAATCAACGCGTCAACGCGTTAGAGAAAAGTGATAGAGAGAGGAGGAAATCAAGAGAGAGAAAGGAAAGAGAGGGAGGAGAGAGAACGTGAGAGCTAGAGAGAGAGGTCCATATTCAAAGAAGTAATTAACCACAGCAGACAGCCAAAGTTAGTCGACTAGGGAGAGGCAAGTAGTCGACTTATAAAGGAGTTAGTCGACTATAGAGAAAGGGATAGTCGACTAACAAGGTCGCGTCTCGTAGAGCCGCGTCTTCAAGAAAAAGTTAGTCGACTAGGAAAAAGGGGTTAGTCGACTAATAAGGTCGCGTCTCAAAGGGTCGCGTCTTCAGGAAAAAGTTAGTCGACTATAGAGAAAGGGGTAGTCGACTAATAAGGCCGCGTTTCAAAGGGTCGCGTCTTCAGGAAAAAGTTAGTCGACTAGGGATAAATGGGTAGTCGACTAATAAGGTCGCGTCTTCAGAAAAAGGGTTGCGTTTCAATGAGTTAGTCGACTAGGATAAGGGGGTAGTCGACTAATAAAGGGTTCAAGTCGACTAATGACTGGGTCAAGTCGACTAACAGAGTGCAAACAGAGAGCAGAACCTGACTTTTGAGGGTTTGTGTTTGTTGATTATCTTGCATGATATATAAAAATTCAAGTATGAGAATAAGTTGTCCAAGTCTTTGGCGAGGAAAACCACTCGCCTAAAAATGTTACTTTGAAGCCTTGTGCATCCGGAATAATCGTTGTCGTCAATTATCACCAAAACGATTACCGGAATAATCGCGAACGATTACCGGAATAATCTACGGCGATATTGTCGACGAAGAAGAGCACGGCCCCAATCCGAAAGGAGTGGCCGGCCTTCACAAGGGACGGAGGTTGATGGTGCAAGTATAGTTCAATTTGAAAGATTGGAGTTTTGAAAATAAGGTTTCGGAGAACGAAGCTATGGCTCGTCGGAAAGAGCACGACGAGGAGATGAAGACGGCGCGGTCGTTGGTGGCTAAGATGGAGTATGAGGTGGTGGAGATGGTGATGAAGCTATGGAGGTTAATGGGTCATTTGGGTGGAAAAGAAGAGGAAGAAGATGATGGTGGAGGTGGTGTTGTGGTTGAAATGGAGAAGGAGATGGAGGGAGGTGGAGGATTTGGTGAAGGAGTGGTGGAGGAGATGGTGGTGGAAATGGAGGAGTAGTGGCCAGCCAAGGGAGTGGGCTGCTGTTGGCCTCTCTGTTGGCTGCAAAAAGAAGAAGAGAAATGAAAGAGGGAGAAGGAGGGAGTGGTTATATAATGGAAGGAGATATAAATAATATTGTTGTTCTCTCTTTCCAAGACAAAAGAGAACGCACAAAAGGAAGTTGTGTCTCCTTCTCCAAACGCAGCCCTCCACCTGCGTTTAGGCCAAAATGGGCCAAACGCGGGAATTAAAGCCGTGCCCAGGGAAAAAGCCAAAAAGCTGCGTTTAACAAAAGGACAAAAGTCATAATGACTTGATTGGAATTGATTAGCAGTGCATTAAATGCAGATAGAAATGGAATCTCCGCATTTAAGATCAGATCCGGGACTGAGGATTCTCGCGTCTGAGGAGGGAGAGAGAAAAATAAATAAATATAATATCTGGATAGATTCCGGTATTCGGGGAAAACACCGGAAACTCTAGAAAAGCCCAAAAAATAGAGTAACTCGGAAAGCTTCCCAAAAATTCTCAAAAATAATAAATATTATAAAAATATTTTTGGTAAAATCGGTTTTCAGAAATAAAATCACATTTTCAAAATAAAAATCCTGAAGTCAACCATCAATCTCGGTCTACACCGGATTGGCCGGATTTTGATAAAATCGGAAAATTCTCAGAAAAAGTATTTAGATAGAAAATATAATTTTAAGAAGTTATGGGAAAGCCGTTTCTTGAAATTCAACTCCGTTTGTAAATTAAAAATCCGGGAATCGGTCAGCGGTACTGGTCGACACCGGTTTTGAAGACTTTCAACTCAATTCAGGAAAATTCCAGAAAATCATAGAAAATCTAAAATATTGGAAAATGATGTTTAAAATTGAAATCGGTCAAATCAGAATAACGAAAACACCAAATCGAACAATTCACTAGGATCGGGTCCTCGGTTCAGACTAGGGCTGACTCCGAGTCCGTGAATCCGGATCTAAGACAAAACGATCATATAAAGAATTTATAATACAAAACAAATACAGGAAGCAAATCGAAAAATACGATCGAAAAATCTGAATACGCAACTAAGTACGTATTCCGGGAGCGGTGTGTTACAATTTTGCTATGATAGAATACATGATGTAAATTTAACAAATAATTTTGTTTGGGTTAGAGAAGATACTAACCCACATGGACCCAAAAGGATATGGGTACCAAAGACCAACCCTATAGTTTATGATGTAGGTGTGGGCTCTCGCATGACGTGAGAGTAGCGGTACCTTGGAGTGGATGCATTCCGAGCTTAAAGGAGACTATTTGGATGCATCACTTTCAAGAGAAGGTTTGGTGGGAAGACCACCATGTTTTGGAGACAAGGAGAGTTGCTTCTTCGGTTTTGGTGAAAATCCTTTACTCCCGTTTATTTACATGCTTTTCATATTCATTGTTTATAGCATGTTTCATTGTTTATTGATTATTATGATAATGCAATGATTATTAGACTCTTGACATACATGTATAGCATTTGAGACACCCATGTTTAATATGGATCATTATTTTAGTGTTCTCACCTATGTTTAGCTATCATGTTTATCATAGCTCTAATAACATGTGGATTTACATAATAATCATGTTTATGTTTATCATGATGATTTATATCTTGTTTTGATGCTTCATGATTTGAATATATGTTTTAGTGTTAGTTTTCATTAAGACTAGGTATATATTTGTGCATATAGTGGGCCACAAATAAATCTATATATGTTTGAGCTTGAATGCTTATTTGAACCCATTAAATGTGCTAGTATAGTCTAGTTTTGATGATCCATGCATCTTAAACTTGTATTCCCATTTTTGAATTTGTTTTATGATTTCTCGTTTAACTTCATGTATATGTCCATTTTATCCAAATTATTGTTTATGCATATACATCCTTTTGAGCCACGTGCCTTCATGCATATATCTTTGTGGACTCGTTGTGTTTGGATATGTATGTATACTTTAGTTTGTATAAGACATACATATACCTTGAAGATTAAATAAGTTTTGATGATTTTCTTGTTTTAAGGAATATTGAGCTTAATGCCTATTTTCATGACCTTGTATTTCACATATATCTTGTATACTCACCTTATTTATGGTTTCTCATGATTTTGTTTTCATGAGTATGATATGTGCCTTATTGTTTTTGAGTGTTTAGTGACCATGTGACTTACATGTTTTCCATGAAATACAATTTTGTTTTATCCCTTGTTTGAAGGATTTCGTACTAGTTTATAAAATTTTCTTTTAACTAGTTTGTATTCTTCATATGGTAGAGTTTTCAAACAAACTTTATTTTCTAAACCTATTTTTGAAAACCCTACCTTCCAAGGGTGGTTGGATGGGAGACCATGCTCATGTATGCTTTATAGTGATAATCTTTTTAAACTTGAACATGATTGGGAGACTAGGATATGAGATATACATTTGATATTATTGTTGTTTCAATTGGTATCATTGGATTCTTTCAATTGGTATCAATATTGACATTCTTTGTATACTCATATATATTTTTATATATGTAAGCTTACATTTCGAAGAGTATCAATTTCGATTGGTATCTATTTTTCATACATATATATATTTTGTTTATGCTAAGCTTGAGTTTTAATAATCATCATATTTCAATTGATTAGTTTTCAATTGGTATTCTTAAACAAGCTTATGCATGTGTTTAGTTTGTATCTCATAAAAGAGGAGAAAATTCGATTTTCTTATTTCAATTGGTATTTGTATTTCCACTCCCTTACTTTATGATAGAAAATAAAATTTTCAAATTGATTTCATATGCTTAAAAAGAAAAATACTCTCTTTTGATATCAAGATGTTTATTTGAATGATTTAAATTGGTATCTCAAAATTTTGTTTAAAGAAAATAATCAAAAAGTTTTATTTGTATTGTCTATATGCAAGGAGAGCTTAACATCTCTTCTACATATAGATTCATGATGAGTGTATCTTGTATTGAGGAGCTTGACAACTCTTCTTTATGTGGTACACGTGTATAGGGGGAGCTTCACATCTCCTCTTATGCATTGTATAGTGTACGTTATGTGAATTAGGGCTTGTCATCCCTCCTTCATGTAATGTATCTATGTAGGGAAGCTTCACATCTTCCTCTTCATGAATGTATATCGCATATACCATTTGTTGATTGATCTATGTTCACTTTCAATTGGTATCAAGATGCTATCTTTGACATATATTTAAATTGATATCTTAATTGATTGTAACCCCTTATTGATATTCTTTTGTTTTAGACAAAAAGGGGGAGAACATTGTTTTTATTGTTTTGACCCCTTTTTTGATTCTTTGTTTCGAACAAAAGGGGGAGAAAAAAATTATTATTTTACTTTTGCTCTTACCCCTTTATTGATGATTGACAAAAAGGGGGAGAAAGATGTGGAGAAAGATGTTGAGTTTTATATGCATATTTATGTGTTGCATATATTAAGTTTAATTGATATCTAGAGCATGTTTTGTTTTTGTAAATTTCATTTGGTATAAGAACATGTTTTATTGTTTTATGAATATCTATGCATGTTTCGTGTTAAATATTCATTGCATATTTATGTTTATTTGTTTATGCATGAGTTAAGAGGGAGCTTCTTTGAAGCTTAACTTTAATCCATGCATATATAACTCCATGAGTTTTGTCATCATCAAAAAGGGGGAGATTGTTGGCCCAGAGGCCTTCCACTCTAGTTTTGATGATGATTAACTCATGTAGTTATGTTTACGAAGTATCTTGTGATTTTAGTTTCAGATCATTTAGCAAGATATTAGTTGGCGATTGCTTCAACAAGATGAGTTTTGAAGCCTTCACATGGTGATTCCTGTGACCGAGCATCAAGATCATACCTTTGCACTCGATGGATCACGTTTGGGATCGAGTCGGCTTGAAGATTGAAGATCGTCAAGAAGACTTAGGTATCCTAGTGTTTAGTGTGTTTAGATCCATTTGTAAAGATTAGAATAGTTGATATGCTCAAGTGCACTTACACACACGTTTTATGTTTTTTTTGAATTGGTTTTCATGAATAGATTGATCAAAATAAGTTTACTTTGTTTTATGTATATTAGATGTGCTCTATATACATACATGCTTAAACTTCTTAGACAAAATATTTTGACTATCCTATTAATGTATTGAAAAGTCAAAGTTTGATAAAATACAGTTTTGATTTTTGATAAAATTTTCAAGACACAAAAATAGTTCAAATTGCTTGATATTTGAGTTGAATTTTTTATCACATGTTTATATATCAATGCAAAATGTTAAAACTATTTTTGGGGATTTTTATATATTTTACAAGATTTATTAAAATATTTTTAACATGATTTTCTGACCTAGAAATTGGCTGCCAGGCTTTGGCGGTCGACCGGGAGGGTCGACCGTAAGCCAGATCCGGTCGACCGGTCGGTCGGTCGACGTGCACAGGTCTGTGCACGTCTGGCCAGGCAGCGGTACGGTCGACCGGGTGGTCGACCGGACCAGAGAGCTTTGCTCTCTGTATCTGGGCGGTCGACCGGGCGGTCGATCGGGTTGCCCAACGGTCATATTTATGACCGTTGACGGTCGACCGACCAGTCGACCGCAAGCCTGTCAGGCTGACAGATCAGCCTAACGGCTAGTTTTCTTTTGGGGCTATAAATACCCCATCTATTTGGGATTTTGACAAGATTTTTAAGAGCAAAAATTTCCCTATTCTCTGGTTTTAAAAACAAGTTTTCAAAAGTGTTTTTGTGCCAAAAAGGATTCAAATCTTATTTGTTTTAGGTTGTTGGAAAAATCAAAGAAAATAGTATTTTTGGAGATTTGTGTTTGTTCTTCTTTCTAATATCTTAAGAGTTTTCCCAAGATTATTTCTTTGAGTTTTGTTTCTAAACACCTAGTTTTTCCACATGAGCTATATCATCTATCCTATTTTATAGGATCTTTTATTTGTGGGAAAAGAGATTGTTTGAGGTTGTTGTAGCCTCCAAGTTGTAAACACCCTTGCTTTTGTTGTATCCCTCTTTGGTAGAGGTTGATCGGGTGATTGGTTTGCTCCCTCTTTGGTAGAGGTTGAGATTGTGGTTTGCTCCCTCTAGTGAGAGGTGGAGTTTGGTTTGTAACCCTCTTCGGTAGAGGTGTTTGTGGTTGTTTGGCTACGGGCCTACCCCTCGGTTGTGAGGTGGTGTTTGAGAGAGGAGTTCGGTACTCCTATTGTTGTAACAAATCCTCCTCGGTGGAGGTTCCCTCGGTGGGAGTTAGTGGATTGGAAATCCTTCTCGGTGAAGGCGGGGACGTAGAGCTAGGGGCTCGAACCTCAAAACATATCTTTGTGTTTACGTTTGATCCATTGACTCTAAACCCTCTCTCTCTATTTGTGTTGTGCATCATTCATATCATTCATATCTATTTGCTTGTGCTGTGCCTTGCATTAATTCACATTGCTATTTCATTATATGCTTGGTTTGCTTGTGTGTGCCTCACTTATACTTAACCACAAGAGCTTCATATAGCACCTCAACCCTTATCTAGGGGAATCAAGAGGAGTTAGTCCAGAGCCCTTCACGGGGAATTCGGCTACACTTGTTTGTTGTATTAAGTTTGTGCAAATTTGTTTTAGCTTCCGTATTTAGTTTCTAGATTAGTCATATCACCTATTCACCCCCCTAGGTGATTTTCACAAGGCACAATATAAAGAGAGAGAGTAAGAGTCAATCGATCAAACGCAAACACACGAATATGTTTCGAGGTTCGAGCACACAGCTCTACGTCCCCCTTCACACAGAAGGATTTCCAATCCACTTGTCTGCACAGGACTCCCACACAGGGAACCTCCACTAAGGATTTGGGGCAAATATAACCTGGAGTACACAACTCCTCTCTCAACTAATACAACCTCTCACTAGAGGCTAGGCACAAAGCCACAACAAACACTACCTCACACAAGAGGGGTAGGCACTTGCCAATACAAATCAATCACCTCACACTTGAGGGATTCAAGCACAAACTCCACCTCTCATTAGAGGGAGCCAAACACCAATCTCCACCTCACACTAGAGGGAGCCAACCACCTCTCCAAAATCAACCTCTACACAAGAGGGATAACACAAGTAAGGAGGGTTTACAACTTGGTGGTATATCTTAACCACAAACTAATTTTCTCACAAATAAAAGATCCTAATAGATAGGATAGAATGATATACCTCAAGTGTAAAAAACAAAGAGTTTTGAAACCAAAAACTCAAAGAAAAATGCTTGGGAAAACAACTAGAATAAGTTTGAAATGAAGATCAAAAGCAATATCCCAAATATCCAATTTTCTTTGATTTTTCCAACCCTTTAAAACAAATAAAGATGAATCCTTTTTGGCTCTAAAAATACTTTTGAAAACTTGTATAAAACAATTATAGATAGAAGAATTTTTGCTCTTCAAAATCTTAACCAAAACAGTCCACAAATGGGGTTTTTATAGCCCCTTTAAAAAACTAGCCGTTGGCTGCTAACTAGGCCAGAATTGGCCTTCCGGTTGACCGGCCGGTCTACCGGCCAACGGTCAAATTTCTGACCATTGAGCCTTCCAGTCGACCGCCCGGTCGACCGTGCGAATCCAGATAGCAAATTGCTCTCTGGCCGGTCGACCACCCGGTCGACCGTCCGGTCGACCGCCCCCACCCGAGAGTGGGGTACTTGCAGTCGGTCGACCGCGCGGTCGACCGGCCCAAGTGGCAGGTCAACGTGCACATCTTTGTGCACGTCGGTCGACCGGTCCGGTCGACTGACTCTGGGCCCGGTCGACCTGCCCGGTCGACCGCCAGAGCCTGGCAGGGCTTAAATAGGGATTGAAAAACTTGATTTTTAATTCTTAAATAAATCCCAGAAAATTATCTAAAAATCCACAAAAATAATTTCAGTATAATACATTGATATACAAACATGTGTGAAAAATTTCAACACAAATTTCAAACTTTTTGAACCACTTTTGTGACCTACAAATTTTATCGAAAACCAAAACCTGTATTTTCCAAAACTTGGATTTTTCAAATGGAAATCCGATTTTTTGAAAACTCATTCAAATACAAAAACATGATATTTAAACAACTTTAAGCATGTTGTATATGGATATAATCCAATATACATTAAAGATATATATATCAATGTTTTTGACAATAATTCCAAAAACAAGTTTTGTTAAAATACAAAACCTAAATACATGAATAGGTTATCAAACTAAGTTTGTATAAATAGTTGAAGCATAGATGTATATTGAACAAATCTAATATACATTAAACCATGTAAACTTGTTTTGATACTATCTATTCATGAAAACCAAGATCGGTCAAACCAAAAACCGAAAACCAATAAACATAAAACTAGAAACAAGTGTGTGTGTGTTGTGAACTTGAGCATATCACACTATCTAGTCTTTACAAATGGATCTAAAAACAAAAACTAAACTATGACCGAAGTCTTCTTGATGAACTCCGTCTTCAAGCCGACTTGATCCAAACGTGATCCACCGAGCTTGACTCCAACGAGTGCTAGATATGACTTTGTCGCTCGGGCTCTTGAATCACCATATGAGAAGCTCCAATACACCTTTATTGAAGCTAATCACCTACTAATATCTTGGTTAAATATCTGAAACTAAATAACACAAGATTATTAGTAAACATAACTACATGACTTAATCATCATCAAAACTAGAGTGGAAGGCCTCTGGGCCAATAGTCCCTCCCCGTGGATCACGACCCGTTAGCCCTAGGCTATACGGTAGAATTGAGGACCTAGCACTGTTTTAAATTTCTTTATTTTTTTTGCAGGTTTGGCTCGATCATAATTTTGGCGCCGTTGCCGGGGAGGGACAGTAAGTTTTCTTTCTTCTTGGTTTACTTTAACAATTTTACACTTTTTCTTCTCTGTTTTGATGTACAGAGGCTAATTACAAAAAATTAGGAGCTGCAGTGGACATATTGCTACTCTGTACCTCTGCCCAAGAAGGCAGAGCATCAGAGCCCACAACTGTGGTAAACTACTAGCTGTAGTACTACTAACTGTAGTCTCTTGCAAGTTACTTTACATAGATTAGCTCTCTGCAATTATTAGTTTATCTGTTTAACTTACTCTGTACATATTTCTAATCAACAATAACTTGTTACTTTGTAAATGCTAAAAAACGTTTAGACTCTTGCATCTTAGGGCATTTGTCTATTTTGTTTCTTTACATTACTGTTGAAGAGTGCTGGAGCAAAGGTATGTGTGCATTGCATATAGTTTAGGAAACATATTTTGAGTGATTCATATTGCTTAAATGTTACCTTTGCTTTTTACTTATACACTGTACTAAAAAGACTAAGGGCATATCCTTAAACAAGATAAGGTGGGGAAGTCATTACCCTTCCTTAGCCCAAAAACTATCTCCTCACTTAGTAACACAGCCTAACATAAAATTGAGTAGACGTTGGCCCTAGGGACATCTCGGACTCAAATAGGGATTGACCTAACGGGAAAGTTGTTAGAAGTTGACTCTTGCCAAATCGGTGTTTAAGGTTGGGGATTGAGGGGCGAAACCCGAAAAGCTAGTGGTTTGGCATAGTTAGGCCCGTTGCTTAGTCACGGATACCTTCCACCAATCTTGCCCCTACCTAGCTGATTAACTTGTGGCCAGGTTCTGCAATATACGTCCTGTGGATAATCAACAGTTAGGAGTCGTCTAGATTTAAGCTCTACCCTAGCATAGGCTAGATTTTTATTTATTTTCTGTTTGTTTATTTGTTTGTTTTTGTTTGTTCTTGTGAAAATGGATTATAATTACAATTATTCTGATTATAACTCAAATTCATATTTCACCCCAACCTCTTTCAGTTCGGATATTACCAACCCGACATTACATAACTCTAACAAACCAAATATGCCATATTGGTCTTATCCGAATCAATATATGCCCTAATCCCAGTACTATGAACAAGAATGGGACAATCATTACCACTCTTCACCGAGTCAGTGGGGATATAACTCTCCCGAGTATTACTATCAACAACCTTACCAACAAACCGCTTCATATAATTCATACCAAGACCAACCTACAGAAGAGAAATCTTCTTTAGAAAGACATTTGAAGCCTTCCTTGAGTCCACAACAAGTACAAATCATAGCGGACTCAATTCTCCCAAACAATTCCCAATCCAAGATCCTTACTCTAATTTCCAAGTCCAATCACAACAAGAAGAACCAGTTGACTTAGAAAAGAATATGGAATTCATGATTCAGTCCCAAAATGATTGTATTCAATCCCAAATGGATCGTCTCCAATCTCTTAATAGGCTAGAAGCAAAAGTGAGTCATTTGGTTAAATAATTAATGATAGGAATGAGGAAACTCTACCTAACACATTTTCAACCACTCCTGATTCTCCTATCCATATTGACGAAGAATCATGGTATCTTAGAGATTTTAACCAAGATTTGATTTCACCACAAAACTTTGAACTTGACTAATATCAACCTATTGATAAATTGGCAAGTTTTCATTTTAATGAGATTGAACTTGAAGATAAATGTGATACCGATTCCCAATATTGTGATTCAGTTTCACTTTTTGAATCAATGCTGACTCCGATTTTTTTACCCGATTTGAACTCAATCCGAAGTCAACACTGATTCCTATCCCTGTAGAGCTTGAACATGAACCAACTATACTAGATAGTCATATTTCATTGTTGGAAAATAAATGTGAACTTGAATTCTATGATTTGGACCAAATCTATGAACCAACTCCGACTCTCGAACCTAACTTGATTTGAGTTTTATTCCCGAGTCAATATTGGTTTCTATTCCTTCATTGTTGAGCCCAAATCATCCATTCCACAAAATCACATTCTATTGTTGGACCAAGATTTAGATCAATATGAATCTGTGATGATATCCCAAGACTGGTCATATAACCGGAAAAATTTCATGCTAGGATCTTGCATGATCCTATTCATATTAGGGATTATAAAAATATAATAAGAAAGAGGTGATGAAAGGTGGGTTTCATGAAAATCCACAATATCTAGATTGGGCAAAAACGCTTGGCCCAATCAGACCACCACCGCAACCACCACCTTAAAGTAATATTTTCCTCCCCTTTCTTCTTTTTCATGCATCTATGCATTAATTCATACATTAAGGACAATGCATGGGATAGGTTTGGGGGAGGGTCTAACATAACTTAGGTTTTTTCTTTTTATTAAAAAAGAAAGAAAATAAAAATTAAACTTTTAAAACTTTTTGAAAATAGAAACAGTATTTTGACATATTTTTTGTAAGAAATTAAGTCAATTTTAAGGAATAGGAAAATCATAATTAGGATTTCTTATACTTGGTCAAAAAAAGATTATTTGTTAATTTCTAAGGATAGGAAGAAAGTTTGTGAAAATAATTTAGTCTTGATCTTTACCTTGAAGAAATATGCACACCTTATTCACTTACACACTTAGGGTTCAAAAATAAAGATTCTTATGCCATATTAAAAAAAGAAAAAAAAGAAAAGAAAAATATATCTATGAAAGATGAACAAATCTAATTATTGATTAGCTAGGTGCTTTGGCCTAAGTAAGCCTTGGTATTTATGCGAAAGATGATTAGATAAGTTTGAGAAATATATATATATAAAAAATTCTCTGATTAAGCTGGGTATTTGTGCCTAATAAAGCATAAGTATTCATGCCTAAAAGTGGTTCATATAATAAAATTCTTAGTTTTGTGGCCTTATTTGCTCGAGTCCTTAAGTCCTTGGGGTGTTTTCTCACCCGGTGCCCTAAGATCATTTGGTTTGGGAGTCATCGATTAAAGGCTTGTTACATAGGCAGATTAGAAAGCCTAATAGAATTAAGGAATAATATCACCAAAAATATAAATATATATATATATATATATATATATATATATATATATATATATATATATATATATATAATAAATAAGGCATAAGAGTTAGAGTTAAAGATCCCTTAGTCAAAATTTTCACGGTCACAAGGTGCATATGACTTAGGGTAAAGTAATAGACTAGATGAGAAGTACAATTTGACTCCTTACTTTGATTGATAACAATTTTTGAATAGAGACTAAGTTTAGGAATGAAAAATTCAGTTTTCCTAGAACTTATTGATTACTTAAATCTTACAATAATATTTCAAATAATTTTCTCTTTCAAAATGCTTTTCGAAAATACTAACTCTTTGTTACTCTTTCTTTATGGATTTGTGGGTGCAATCCATTGAAAACCCTCACGAGACAAAACTCGTCCTCTAGGGGAAACCTAGAGGTTTAATGGCTTATTGCACATGCTCAGTGCAATCGCGTAACCTGTGAAAGTGGTCTAATAATCTTTGATTTAGTTGATTTTCTCGAGGACGAGCAAAAGATAGGTGTGAGGGTGTGATCGTACATATATTTTGTATTCTTTTTATTACACTCCTACATTTATGGTGTAATAAATCTGCTAATTTTCTTGTCTTAAATATCAATTCTGCAGAAGATAATAATGAAGAGAAAGAGGATTAACCAAATAAATACAAGTTAAAATCAGATTTAACTAGTCTATTTGGTTAACTGAGGATGATCCCAAATCTAGTTAGAACAAATAAAAGATTTGGGCAGATGTTTAGCTGAAAATCAGAGCAACTTAAAGAGATAACACCAAATGAAAATCGGTAAAATTCAAATTTTTATAAATTCATTTTGGTTAGCTAAAGATCACCGAGGATAATATCAAATACAGAGAGATAAATGGATAGAGAGAAGATCAACGGATGAGATGAAGCAAGTTTGACTCAGATTCTGACTGGATACATTTTAGTATTTGAATCATAACTTTCGCTACTAAATCTCAAATCTGATGATTCAAGATGATCCAGAAAGAAGACTTATAGGCTACAACTCTTATGTTGATTACTATTACTAATTTTGTCATTGTTAAGTGATATTCAGCAATCAACACACGCCAACAAACTGCAGATCAGAACTGAATATCCATATCAAATCAAGTTTGGAGATAAGGGGAGGATTCAAATTCAGAAATAGCTAGCTTTCCCTATCTTCACACACCTCTAACCTCTGCATTTCTTCTATAAATACCTGCAATCTCAAAGGCAAGGGGAGCACCGTCTCAGAGAGAGAGCTTTACTTTAGATTTTTCTTTTCTTCTTCAATGTAATTTTTATTTTTCTTTTATTTTTCATTTTAGCTTAGGTTAGAGAGAGTTACATGATTAAAAGAAAGGAAGAGTTATTGTAGAGTGACTTTATTGTAATTTTTTCTTCTAAAAGCTTATATTGAAGGTGACAATCAATGAAGGTTTTCCACTTTTCTTCATTGTGCTCGATCTCGCCGAAGCCTTGCTTTCCTTTATTCTTTCTATTACTTTGATTTACTCCATGCTAAGGTAAATTTCATTATGGTTCAACAGTAGAGGTAAATATTTTTATTTTATTTCTTTTTATTTTTGATTTTTGTATCAACACTTTTCTTTATCTCTTTTTGTTTCTTTTTCTTTTATAATTAAAATAAAACAACACCACCATCTCTTCTTCTACCATCTTCTTCTTAACTTAACTTAATATTTTTATTTTCTTTTTGTAAACTGTGAAGATAAGTGTTAACTAGTTTTTGTAAATTAAAAGAAG
This sequence comes from Agave tequilana, assembly GCA_038442645.1. Lineage (NCBI taxonomy): Eukaryota > Viridiplantae > Streptophyta > Magnoliopsida > Asparagales > Asparagaceae > Agave > Agave tequilana. The sequence continues at coordinate 18,487 of JAVJIF010008349.1, read as the reverse complement.
AAACTTACATAACGCTTCCATCGCTATTCCTCCCTATGGATCACGACCCGTTAGCCCTAGGCTACACGGTAGAATTGAGGACCTAGCACTATTCTAAATTTCTGTATTTTTTTGTGCAGGTCTGGCTCGATCATCTAGGCATGTATACTAGCGTCCCAACACACATACATCAACATCCGTAAGGCAAGGATATTATTGGAAACAAATGGGGGTGTCAACGAACAATGTTTACAGTGGGTCTTATGCATACCCGGGACCACCTCCCAGGATATTCCATTACTGGTGTGCAGAACCTACCACGAGGCATTATAGGATGCCCTTTCAGGATGGTACCATGAGGTAGGGAGCCAGTGCTCCCCTCGGTTACCTTAAGGCCCTTAGGTCAAACTGAAAGTTTTGTTGCACAACATACCTAATACTACTATAAACACAAACACATATTGATATCCATCTGTTTCCCCCCATACCCAATGTAAGTCGTTCTTTTATTACTGGTTATTAGGTAATCATCAATTTACGGGAATACCAAGAGTAGGTCATGTTCAGGAGGTTCAGGAGTACAGGAGGATAATTAGGAGATCAAGTATTCTATTCCCATTATGTGATGATCATTAATCAAGAGTTAAGCATGGCATGTGTCAGATGTCAATATGTAGATGTAAGGTGGTAGCATGGTAAGTGTTAACATATCAAACATGTGCATGGCAAGCGATAGAGTAATAGCTGAGCATAATCAAGCGAGCTGAGCAAGCTAGAGGTACGGACAGCGAACAGTGTTTAGTCACTAAAGCGCTTGGCGAGAATGCCGGAATAACTCTGCATAAAATGTGACTCTAAAATCTGGCAGCATCTCGCCTAGGCGAGTTTAGTGAATAAAGCGCTGGGCGTTAAACATGCCTATCAGGCGATGCTGAAATTGAACTAGCCTTTTAATAAACCTCAGAGAGGTTAAACTCGAAGGATGAGCAATACGGGGGTGTAGCTAAACCGTGCATGAAGAGGTTTATGCAATTAAGCTCGACTCGCAGCCACACTGTGTAGCTAGTAAAACCCAGGATTCGAACAAAGCGGGAATGTAGTAAGTCGTGCCTGACGAGGCTACGCAATTATGCACAGATCGCAGCCACACGACTTAACTAGGCTTCCAGTAAAGCTAGAAACCCAAAATTTAAATTTCGAAAGCTAAATTAAAATCGCAGAACAGTTAAGCCCTGAGGCTGTTAGTTCCTGCAGAAGATGTTTGTGTCACACATGTAAAAATATAGTATCATCTACCCTATTACAAGTATTATAGTACATCGACAAAATACAAGTCACGATATGTCCATAGATTACAACTAATAATAATCACGAAAATACAAATACAAGCACAATACACCCATCGAAGCGGGGTATCCAAGCAAAGCGATAAACATTCGCTTTAACATAGGAAACACTCGCCTAATAACAAACACGATGGTAAAGCCGGGAACTCTAGAAAGCTACACGCGCGATCTTTCAAGCGGGAAATAACCAAGGCAAACGGGGGCTTGGCCTCTTGGAGAGGGCTTGACCTAGAGAGGGTACGCCACCTCTTGGTGGTGGCCTAGGTGGTGGTGGCCATGAGGAGAGGGAGGAGACGGTGAAGGTGAAGGTGTTGGAGTTGATGGTGGTGTTATTTGATAGTGGAGATGGATTTTGGAGGAGATTTCAAAAGGAGCTTGTAGGAGGTGACGATGATGGAGATGTTGGAGGTCGAAATAAAGGGGATGGGGGTGGTGTGGTGATGGTGAAGTGAAGAAGGTGGTGGTGGAGAAGAATAAAAGAGGTGGTAGAGGAGATGGAGGATTTGTAGTGGTGGTGGTGATGTTGTTGAAAATGGTGAAGATGTCACCGGAATAGTCATCAGAATGGTCACCGGAGATGTCGCCGGTGTAGAGGGGGTCGACCCTAGGCTTAGGGTGGTGTCCGGTCTAGGTGGAGATGGAGTGGGGATAGTTTTTGATGGAAGGATTTGTTGGTGGTGTTGTTTTGAAGGAGATGATGTAATTTTGGTCGAGTTTTTGGAGTTTGTGGTGGATTAAATGGAGATAGAGGAGGAAGAAGATGATGGTGAAGTATATTGTAGGTGGTGGTGTTGTTGAAGTTGTAGTGAAGATGATGAAGGAGTTGGTGGTTTTAGGGTTTTGATGGACGAATGAAAGTGAAAGCGGAAGGAAATGGAGTTGTTTTTGGAGTTGGAGTTTAAAGGAGAAGAAAGGATTACGGCTAGGGTTTTTTTATGAAATGGTGATGGGAGAGGGATTTATGGCCGGCCAAGTTGATAGGAGATAAGCGATAAGTGTATTGAGTTATTTTGAAGGAGATATTTTGGTGGAATGTAGTAAAATGTTTTAGAAGGATGGAAAAGGTTTTAGAATTTGGTGGAAGGAAGGAAAAATAAAAATAAAAGGGAAAGGGAAAAGAAGAAAAAAAAGAATTAGAAGAAAAATAAGAAATAATTGGAATAGTGGAATCCCTGGGTTAGTAGTGGATGCGGAAAGTTTTAGAAAAATATAGAATCGCTCGAAAATCAAGCATCTCAGAAAGCTTTCCAAAGCTTCTCAAAAATCAAGAATATTAATGAGTGTCATGGTGAAATAGGATTTAAGAAATTCAATCTCATTTTACATTTTAAAATACTGGAATCAATCGTCAATACTGGTCAACACTGAATCTGGTCGGATTTTGATAAATCAGAAAAATCCCAAAAAATGCATTAAGATAGAAAATATTATTCTAAGAAAAAACATGAAAGTGGTTTTCAAAAATTTGACTTCGTTTGTAATTTAAAATTTCAAGAATAATCAACGGTACCGATTAATACCGATTTTTAGAATTTTTATAGTAATAATTCAGAAAATTTCCGAAAAATCATGATAAATCTCAAATATTGTTAAAGAGTGGTTGAAACTGAAATCAATCAAATCTAACAACCACAGGGGTCAAATCAAGCAGTACAGCTATACAAGCATAAATAAATCCGAGAAAATAAAAAAATACGTTTGAAAAATCGGGATACGTATATGGGTACGTATTCCGAGGATGGGGTGTTACAATCCATCCACTTTATAAAAATTTCATTCTCGAAATTTTGATAAGGGGATGAGAGGCAGGAAGAGATAGGGATATGGAATTTTACCAACTATGATGTAAATAGTTAAGGGTAACACTCATGAATAATATCCTCTTGTTCCCACATAGCTTCTCCTGGAGCATGCCTACTCCAAGAAATCAGTCCTAATGGTGTTGCCCTATTCTTCAGGGTCTTGACACTCACGTCCAGAATGGCCTTCAGCTACCCTTTATAGGATAAATCTGGCCGTAGTTCTAGTTCTGAGTGATGTAGAATATGACTCTCATCCTTGACATACTTTCTGAGCTGTGATATGTGAAAAACATTATGTACCCCTTCCAATGATGGTGGTAATGCCAATCGGTAAGTTACATCTCCCACAAGATCCAGAATCTCGAATGGGCCAATGTATCGCGGACTAAGTTTCCTGCGAATATCGAATCAGATTACCCCTTTTGTTGGCGATATCCTTAAAAATACATGATCGCCTGTCTGAATTCTAATGGTCTTCTGCTAGCATCTGCTCAACTCTTCTGTCAGCTCTGCACTGCCCGGAGGTGATTTCTGATAACTCTGACTTTTTCTCTTGTCTAAACTAAAACATCTGGTCCCATGAGTCTTCTTTCGTCGACTTCATCCTAACATATTGGCGACCTGAATTTTTTGCCATATAACACTTCAAATGGAGCCATCTTGATACTGGCCTAATAGCTATTATTATAAGAAAATTCTATCATATGAAGGTAGTCTTCCCATGACCCTTTAAATTCTATCATGTAGGATCGTAACATGTCTTCAAGAATTTGGATAGTTCGTTCAGAATGCCCTTCTGTCTGAGGAAACTTCAGACGAGTTTCTAGGTTTTATTGGAGACTTTCTCAGAAATGTGATTGGAATCTTGTGTCTCTATCCGACACGATGCTAACCGAACTCCGTGCAGATAATTTGTTTCCTTAATATATTTATCTGCAAGAACTTTTGTTGACTGACCTATATCGAATGGTAAGAAGTGAGATAATTTTGTGAGGCGGTTGATGATTGCCCATACTGCATTGTTACCCTTAGGACTGCGGGGTAGAGCTGTGACAAAATTCATAGTAATGTGTTACCACTTCCATTTGGGTATGGGTAATGGTTGTAGAAGTCCCAGTTCTCTGATATTCTATCTTTATCTGCTGACAAATCAAGTACTTGACCACATATTGGGCTATCTCTCTTTTAATAATATTCTACCAGAAGTTTTGTTTCAACTCTTGATACATTTTAGTTCCTCCTGGATGCATGGAATAAGCCGAACTGTAAGCTTTTGCTAAGATTTTCTGTCAAACATTCCCTTGTGGTACACAGATTCTATTACCAAAATAAAGTGCAACATCCGAATGAATACGGACATCAGTCCTTAATCCAGTTTCTACTTGAGCTCTGAATTTCTGTAATTTGGGGTCTTCCTTTTGTGCTTCTTTAATTTCATCTGTCAGTGTTAGCTGAATCTGAAAAGTCATTAACTGACCTAGCCGCCAGTTTCTTGTACTAGCATTAAGTCCAATTTAATGATTTCCCAAAGTAGTTCTTTCTGTTGAGTGAGTTGTACTAGCACTTTGTTCTCCGATTTTTTGCTCAAGGCATCTGGTACTATATTGACCTTGCCAGGATGGTATTGCTTGTCTATGTTGTAGTCTGCCATCAATTCATCCACCGCCTTTGCCTGATGTTCAGTTCTTTTTGTGTGAAAATATACTTAAGACTCTTTTAATAGGTATAGATCAATACCTTGTCCCCCAGAAGATAATATTTCCAGATCTTCAACGCTAATATTACCGCCTCTAGCTCTAAGTCATGAGTTGGGTAATTTCTCTCATATGGCTTCAATTGCCTGGATGCATAAGTTATGACGTGATCATGCTGCATCAACACATCCCAGGCCCTTTCTGGATGCATAATTATGTATAACCATCCCTCCTGTCCCTGAGAGAGTCTTCAAGATTGGAGCTATAATTAGTCTCTCCTTTAGTTTTCTAACTTCAGTCTTCACCAAATTCCAGAAAAACCTAAAAACTGTTTCTAACTTCAGTCTTCACCAAATTCCAAATTCCATTTGTGAAGTCCTCTGAAGTTTGTCTCCTATACTAGACCTTGTCCACATACACATCTGTACCAGGCTTATAGGATAAAAGAATTGTAATTCTCAAAGTGTTCATTGTACACGGGTGGCTTCTTGGTTGAAGAGGCAAGTTGTACAAGGTGACCATTGTACACGGGAGGCTTCTTGGTTGTAGAGGCAGTTGTACAAAGGTAAAGGTGTTCTCTTGGTGGAAGAGAAGGTGTTCTCTTGGTGGAAGAGAAGGTGTACACATTTGGAGAAGGGGATTCGACAAGTGGTGTACATGTTGTATTGATTTTGGGTGGCAAGATCAAGGTTAAAGGAAAATCTCAAGCGGGTGGCTTAGGGACTGGATGTAGGTCACAAGGACCGAACCAGGATAAATCTCTTTGTTTGCGTTTGTCAATTTCTGAGATTTGTTTTCCTTTACATGCAAGTTATTTATTTTATTTATTTGCCTAACGATTAATCCTTCTTGTCTAGTGTTTGTGTTGACTTGTGTTGTATTTTAGATCATTGTTGCCTACAAGAGATAATTCCGCAATTAGTCCTTATCTCAACGATCCTACAATTGGTATCAGAGCGAGGGTCATCAACCGGCATCTACATTCCTACTTCATCAACCGGAGTACACGCTCTGATCCTACATTTAATATCAGGGCGGATACAAGTCAACAACAAGGATGGCAACGGAGTTCTCATCATCCCAATTCAAAGAAGGACATTCTACACAACGTCCACCGCTATTTGACGGAACCAACTACAACTATTGGAAGTGTAGAATGAAGATATACTTGCAGTCACTCAACTACGACCTTTGGAACATCGTAGAAGCATCGTACACCAAGCCTACAACCAACTACAACGCTTGGAGTGAAGATCAAAAGAAGAACGCGAACCTTGACGCCAAAGCAATGAATGCTCTATTCTGTGCCCTTACCAAAGAAGAGTTCAACCGAGGGTCAACAGCAACTTCTGCACATCAAATTTGGCATACTCTTCAGGTAACACACGAAGGCACTAATAAAGTCAAGGAATCTAAAATATCTGTTCTTGTCCACAGGTTTGAGTTATTCAAAATGGAGAAGAATGAAACCATATCCGAAATGGTTACAAGATTCACCGACATCACCAATACTCTTGCATCCCTTGGAAAGGACTACACCCAAGTCGAAAGAGTTCGAAAGATCCTTCGTGCACTTACACCAGAATGGGAGAAGAAGACAACCGCCATTGAAGAGGCGAATGATCTCTCAACTATGACATTAGAAAACCTAATCGGTAATCTAATGGCATACGAAGTGCAGTTAGAAGAAAGGAAGAAGGACCAAGAACGACAACACCGTTCAAAGAAGAAAGAACTCGCCTTCCATGCATCTTCCGACACGGACAATGATGACGAAGAGGAGATGGCAATGCTTTCAAAGAAGTTCAGAAAATTTCTTAAGAAAGGTAAATTTAAATGTTTCAATTGTGATAAACCAGGACATATGAAGATGGACTGTCATTTGCTCAAGAAGAAAGAAAAGTACAAGAATAAGAAGTTCAGAAAGAAGAAGAACTACGAAGCATCTTCAGAACATAGTGATTCCTCATCTTCCGATGAAGAAGAATCCACTGAACATGTTAACTTATGTTACATGGCCGTAGAAGATGAAGAGGTATCGTTTTCTGAACTCTCTGATGCATTTAATGAATTATTTCTTGATCTGAAAAATGAAAAACTGAAAAACAGATTTTTGTTAAAAGAAAATGAGAAACTTTTACAGGAAAATTCTGTTTATGCATTATAATGTTCTTCTATAAATTCTCAACAAGATGAAACTGAAAAAATCATATCATCTTTGAAAACTGAAATGAGAAGTTTATAAAAGAAAACATTTTTCTGAAAATGGAAACTAAGTCTTTAAATGATAGGATTTCTATATTGGACAAAGACATGATAGTTTTCAGAAATAAATATGAAGATCTTTTGCAAAATGTGACTAAGTTTAATAAAGGAAAAGAAATTTGAATGCTTTATTATCTTTTCAGAAATTGTCACATGATAAACATGGTATTGGTTATATTGCAAAATCTTCATGTTTCAGTAATCCATATAGTCATTTTGTAAAAATTAAGACTAAGAAAAGTAAGTTTATATGGATTCCAAAGAACTTAAATGTTTATGATAAAAATACATATATTGCTTCGTACATGCATGATATATGTGATTTTTGCAATTATGTATATACTAACAGGTGGAAACCAAATTCTAAATTGATTTGGAGTCCTAAAGGTTAGATATGATCTTTTATATTTGGTACCAACTAACGTTTATTTTGCAGGTACCATATAAAAGTTATTATATATATGTACTAATATATTTGTTGCAGGGGGAGAACAAAATATTTTTATATCTGTTATAACCCATTTCTGCAGGGGGAGGAAAAGATAACATATTTTTTACAGGGGGAGGACATGCACACACAAAGCGTCGTCATCAAAAAGGGGAGAATGTTGGAACCTATTTCGATGAAGACGTTCGTGAAGATCAAATTCATCTGGAGCTCTACACATGACGAATCAAGAGTCCGACATGATCAAGATGTGCCAAGAAGAGTTGATAGAGTGAGGGTGTATATGTGGAATAGCATGTAAATGCCTTGACACAAACCAACACTTCTTTGGTCCATTAGTCGACTTATACATAAGTCAAGTCGACTAATCCTTGATGTAGTCGACTAACCAGAAACCCAAGTCGACTAATCCTGTGTCCAGAAATTGACCCAACTCTCTGTTTGATCAATTAGTCGACCGACAGTAAACCAAGTCGACTAATTCATTTTTCTAGTCGACTTATAGAAATCCCCTAGTCGACTAATCCCTTGTCAAGTCGACTATAAAGTAGTTGCAGTCGACTTGAAATAGTTATTCTGAAACTGTTCTTCCAACGGCCACTGACCTAGTCGACTAATAGCTAAACCTAGTCGACTAATAGAAGGAATTTTGCCTAGGTTAGTCGACTAACTCCATGGGCAAGTCGACTAATAGGCAGTTCTGACTGTTGGACAGTTTTCATTATCTGGTCTTTTGTGCAACTGTTTTCAACGTTCCTTTGATTCAAATTGCACCTAATAACTCCCTAACTAACCATAGTCTTCAGCTATAAATAGGAAAGTTATTACAAAGGCCATTTACCAAGAGTTTTTCTCAGTTTTCCAAAAGTCAAATCTGCAAATCTGAAAAACTGTTTTCTAACTTCAGTCTTCACCAAATTCCAAATTCCATTTGTGAAGTCCTCTGAAGTTTGTCTCCTATACTAGACCTTGTCCACATACACATCTGTACCAAGGCTTATAGGATAAAAGAATTGTAATTCTCAAAGTGTTCATTGTACACGGGAGGCTTCTTGGTTGAAGAGGCAAGTTGTACAAGGTGACCATTGTACACGGGAGGCTTCTTGGTTGTAGAGGCAGTTGTACAAAGATAAAAAGTGTTCTCTTGGTGGAAGAGAAGGTGTTCTCTTGATGGAAGAGAAGGTGTACACATTTGGAGAAGGGGATTCGACAAGTGGTGTACATGTTGTATTGATTTTGGGTGGCAAGATCAAGGTTAAAGGGAAAATCTCAAGCGGGTGGCTTAGGGACTGGATGTAGGTCACAAGGACCGAACCAGGATAAATCTCTTGTTTGCGTTTGTCAATTTCTGAGATTTTTTTCCTTTACATGCAAGTTATTTATTTTATTTATTTGCCTAACGATTAATCCTTCTTGTCTAGTGTTTGTGTTGACTTGTGTTGTATTTTAGATCATTGTTGCCTACAAGAGATAATTCCACAATTAGTCCTTATCTCAACGATCCTACACTATCTGATATGCAACAATGGGAAGCACCAGAATCAAAGAGAGCTAAAACAGGTTTGGAGTGCACCGTAATCTTACCTGTTATTACTTCTTCAGAAGTTTCGGCCTCTTTCACTGTTAAGTTGGAGGCTTGTCCCCTTTCGCGACCTGCTGTAGTTCTTGTTCCCCTTTGGACTAGGCAAAAAACCTGCTATCATGGAGGAAGAGGGACCTTCCTAACCACTGGTCCTGGGTTCCTTTGTCCGATGGGTGCTAGAGATGCTGGTAAAGACCAGTTTATTATCCCGTTCTCTTATGGGGATAACCTTCTATTGTGTGGTCACCGGAACCACATGCCAGGTATAACTCGTTTGCCCTACGATAATTTTTTTGAAAGTGACCTAGTTTCTGCAAATAATTACAAGCAGGAAATTGTTGAGTTATCTGGGGAGGGACTGGTCGAAATGGTCATCTAATCATTGGGACCTTTGCAGCTCTGACTGGATCTCCTCTGTCCAATTGCTGAAATGGCCTCTTCATGGCCTTGTTCCTCATCTGGTTAAGATTCTTTTCTCCAGTCCTCGCTCCACCTCCCGAGCCATAGTGAGGACTTGGAAATATGTTTTCAGCTTTTGGGGATCAAGAGTACTTGATATCCATTTGTAATTCCTACTGAAATCTGTTTGCCCACTTCTCTTCGTCAATCACCATATACTGAGCAAAATGACTCAGCCTTAAGAATTCAGCAGCATACTCGTCGACGATTTTATTGCTGAAATCGGATAAAACTGTTCTTCCATCTCCTTCTTGTTGGCCCAAGGTTACAATCACCCTTGTTTAGTGTATTTTGATGATTACAAAACATATTAGTTATTTGTACTAATAACAATTGTTGTTTAAGTGTGTTTCAGGTTATCATCACACTAGAAGTACTCTCACTCAAATACAAAGTTTTTGGACTCAAGACATTTCATTTTGGGCTCAAGTTGCAATATTGAAGATCATATGAAGAAGCCAATTGAAGACCTTGAAGTCTTTTAGAGTTTGTAAGTTTTTAGAATGTTAAAGTTTGATTGTAGGAAATTTGGCTCTAGGATTTGCACACACATTTGCTTCAAAATATTTCCTATATTTTGAAAAAGATTATTTCTAAGTTTTATGCCTTAGTTTATATACATGTACCAAAGCTTTATATACATTGAAAATCTTGTTTAAAACATGTTATAAACTATTTTCTGCATAATACTTAGCTATATGTTACAAATATTTTCTACAAAATTATATCTCAAATTTTTCCAACTCAAAACAGTCCAGAAATTCAGTTTCAGGCAACATCGGTCGACCGGCCCGGTCGACCGGCGTTGTGTCCGGACATGCACTGTTTGTGCATGTCTGTCGGTCGACCGGACCGGTCGACCGACAGAGAGCCTTCTGCTCTCTGGAAATTTCGGTCGACCGGACCGGTCGACCGGAAGAAGGAAACTGTGTTTCCTCCTTTTTGGTCGGTCGACCGGACCGGTCGACCGGGAGCCAACGGCTAGTTCCAGCTAGGCTGGCGGTCGACCGGACCGGTCGACCGCCATGCCTGCAACTCAGTAACGGCTCTTTCCTCTTTGGGATTTTCTGAAAATCTGTTTTCTTTTTCTGTTTTAACAGACTTTTGGAGAGTTGTTGGGGTGCTTTTGCAGGTTGAATTAGGTGAAAAGAAAATGTTTTTAACTTATTTTCAACCCTATAATAGAGGAGAAGTCTCTCCTTCATATTACTTAGAAAAATCCTCAAGTTTTGTTGTTTTCAAAAGAGAAAGAAAAATTGTTTTAAGCCTTCAATTCCTACTCTTTCAAGTTTGTTTTTCAGTTGTGTTTGATTCTCTATATCACTCTACAACTGAAGTTTTTCTCACCACACTTCATAGAGCCAAAAATTCTATACTCATTCTATAGTGAAGTTGTAATTGGAGTGAGAGTGTTTGTAAAAGAAATTGAGAGAAGTGTAGTGATCAAGTTGTGATCACTTTGTTCTTGTAATTCCTTCTTGTGGAGCAACCTCTTCGGTGGAGGTCCTTTGTACTCGGTGGAGCTCGGTGCTCGGTCTTCGGTAGACCCAATTGTAAAGGCATCCTCGGTGGATAGTGGAAACCCTTCACGGAGGTGAAGGCGGGGACTAGAGCAAGTGTGCTCGAACCTCGAAACAAATCATCTTGTTTGCGATTGCCTTTGCGTTCTTCTTGTTTTTAATTTCTATTGCTTTATATTGCCTTGAATTTATTTGCTTGAGAACTAACCCTCTACTTGTGGAATCTTGTGTTGTTTACTTTACTTGCTATACTTGTTGTGTTATCTTGTGAGCATTCCATTTTCATCATCATACTTGGAATTGATCGATCACACCTCAATACAACACGGTTGCATTGCGCACCTCTAACCCATTTAAGGGGAATTGGGAGGAAGGAGTTCAGAACCTCCCAAGGGGTATTCGGCTCTTAGTCGTGTTTTGAGAGATCGTTGCATCACTCATTTAATTAAAATACAAAAAGATCATTAGATTAGCATTCACACCTATTCACCCCCCCTCTAGGTGTTTTTCAATTGGTATCAGAGCTTGGACTCTAGGATTTGGTTTAACCACCTTAGAGAAGATCCTAATTTGCTAATCATTTCATTCATATTCATATAGTAAAAATGGCTGATGGAATTAAAACCCCTCCTAAGTTTGATGGACTTAACTTTCCCATATGGAAGGTTAAGATGACCGTGTTTTTGCAATCTCTAGGTAGCCGAGTTGCAAAGGCCGTGACTAAGTCCTTTAGTGTACCCCCCGGTGACGAATCCACTTGGTCCGAAATAGAGACTAAGGAATTCGATGCCAATGCCAAAGCTCACTATGCACTTCTACAAGCCCTTAATGATGATGACATATCTAGGGTTATACATTGCAAATCCGCATATGAGATTTGGTCACACTTGATAGTCACTCATGAGGGGACCTCACAAGTAAAGAAGGCTAAGATTGACCTTCTTAGGTCTCAATATGAAACTTTTGCATGCAAGAAAATGAAACCATAGATGATATGGTTACAAGATTTACCAAGATTACTAATGGACTCTCTTCCTTAGGTGAAGATATCAACAATGATCAAAGAGTAAGGAAGATCATCCGGGCTCTTCCTCCTTCATGGGAAGTTAAAGCTACAACCTTGAAGGAACTCAACGACAATGAAGAGATGGAGCTCATAGGTCTCATTGGGAACCTCAAAAACCCATGAAATGGAAAGGAAAGCAAGGGAGGACATGGCTCCTACCAAGAAGAAGACCATCGCCTTCAAGAGTCAAGCTACACACTCCGATGAAGATGATGAAGAAGAAGATGACGAGGAGCTCTCACTCCTTGTTAAGAATGTCCGGAGGATGTACAACAAGGCGAAGTACCAAGGTAGAAGAAGATGGCAAGGAGGCAAAGAAGAAAGGAAGATTGTGTGCTTCAATTGCCAAAACCGGGACACATAGTTGCGGAGTGTCCGGACAAAGCAAAGCCCTCCACATCAAAGAAGCCATACAAGAAGAAGGCTATGAAGGCAACTTGGGATTCGGAGACCGAATCCGAAGAAGAATCGACACCGCCAACATTGCTTCATGGCAAATGAAAGCACAAGCAAGGTAACCTCTTCCCCTCTCATAATGATGAACTTTCTATGGATGAGTTAGAAGAAGCTTTTGTTGAGTTGTCACAAAACTATGATTTCTTAAAGAAAAAGTATTTAAAAATGAAGAAGGAAAATGAATCTTTAAGTCATCAAGTTTTTACTCTTACAAAAGAAAAGGATAATTTAGTTTCCACCTTGACCACTACTAAAAATGATTTTGAAAAATATAAGACTTCTTGCAAGGGTAAGGCCCCACTAATTGATTCTAATGAAGTTTCCATGCTTAAGAAAGATTAGACTCATTAAGTGTTTGTTTTGAAAAATTGTGAATTTGATAAGAAAAGGATTGAGGCTATGTTTCCTAAGAAACAAGCCCCAAAGAAAAATGCTCATGTTCATGTTCATGCTACACAACCTAAACAACATGGCAAACCCCAAAGCATGCTCACACTACTACACATCATGCATTTATGTATAGAAAAGTGTACTCATGTTCACATTGTGGGCGGAAAGGACACTTAGCTAATTTTTGTTATGATAGACTAAGTGCATCACATCATAATGTTTGGGTTCGTAACACTAACTTTCAAGGACCCAAGAAAGTTTGGGTACCAAAGTCAACAATTATTTTAAATGATGTAGGTACTTTCCAAAGCCAAAGACGTAGAGGTTTGTGGTATCTTGATAGCGGTTGCTCAAGGCACATGACTTGGGACATCAACAACTTTGCAACCCTATCAAGATATCATGAAGGTGGCACCGTCACCTTCGGAGATGACGCCAAGGGTAAAATCATCGGTATTGGTAATGTAAAACTTGGCACCTCTCCTTTAATTGAAAATGTGGTTTTAGTTGATGGCCTCAAGCATAATCTCTTGAGTGTTAGTCAACTTTGTGATAAAGGTTTTGATGTTGTCTTTGATAATGTTGCTTGTAAAGTAATTGATAGAACTTCCAATGTATGTGTATTTTCCGGTTTTCGTGAAAGCAATGTTTATATGATTGATATGTTAAATATGTCTTGTAATATTACTTGTTTAAAAGCCCTCGATGATGACTCTTAGTTGTGGCATAGGAGATTAGGGCATATTTCTTTTGATCATATTTCTAGATTAAATTCAAAGGAAATGGTGAAAGGTATTCCTTCATTGAATTTTGAAAAGGACCGAGTTTGTGACTCATGTCAATTTGGGAAACAAACTAAGTCTTCTTTCAAGTCAATTAAGGATATCATGACATCACGTCCTTTGGAATTAATCCATATGGATCTATTTGGCCCAACACAAACCAAAAGTCTAAGTGGGAATAGATTTGCTTATGTTTTGGTTGATGATTTTCAAGATTACATGGGTTTTCTTTCTTGAACACAAAAACCAAGCATTTTCGTATTTCCAAACTTTTAAGAAAAGAGTAGAAAAAGAAAAAGGATTCTTTGATTTTGAGAATAAGAAGTGATAGAGGAGGTGAATTCATTAACCAACCCTTTACCACTTTTTGTGATGAACATGGAATAAAGCATGAACTTTCTTGTCCTAGAACTCCACAACAAAATGGAGTAGTTGAACGGAAAATAGAACATTACAAGAGATGGCTAGGACAATGCTAAGTGAATATGGTCTACCACATTATTTGTGGGCCGAGGCCGTTAATACATCATGCTACATATCAAATCGTGTTTTCCTATGTAAAAATACAACTAAAACTTCTTTTGAAATGTATTTTTCTAGAAAACCTAATGTTTCCTATTTTAAAGTTTTTGGTTGCAAATGTTTTGTTTTAAACACAAAAGATAATTTAGGAAAGTTTGATGCTAGATCTTATGAGGCTATTTTTGTAGGTTACTCAAACACTAGTAAGCTTATAGAGTTTTCATTAGATCTTCATTGACTATTGAAGAGTCTATTCATGTTAAGTTTGAGGAATCTAACAAGTTTGTTAAGAATGTTGTAGAAATAGATGCTTTGCATGAAGGCTTGGAGAAAGTCACCTTGGAGGATGCTTCTACCATGGGAGACAAGCCAAAGGATGATGATGGAAGTGAAGCCAAAGTGGAAGAGGCCCAAGGAAATGAACATCAAACAAATGAGGTGGAGCCTACTCAACCACTACCTAAGGATTGGAGATTCAACCCTCATCATCCCAAGGACCTCGTCATAGGTGAAGTATCTAAAGGGGTAACTACTCGTTCTAAAATTCAAGATTATTGTGGCCACTTTGCATTTATTTCACACATAGAACCTAAAAATGTCCTAGAGGCCGAAGCCGATTCATATTGGTTGCTAGCTATGCAAGAGGAGCTCAATCAATTTGAGCGCAACCAAGTTTGGCACCTTGTTCCTAGGCCCCACGATAGACCAACAATTGGTACTAAGTGGATCTTTAAGAACAAGTTGGATGAATCGGGTAATGTAGTTAGAAACAAGGCTAGGTTAGTTGCCCAAGGTTACACTCAAATCGAAGGGATCGATTTTGAAGAAACATTTGCACCCGTAGCACGGCTTGAAGCCATACGGATGACACTAGCATTTGCCTCATATAAAGATTTCAAATTATTTCAAATGGATGTTAAAAGTGCTTTTCTAAATGGTTTTATTGAAGAGGAAGTGTATGTTGAACAACCCCCCGGGTTTGTTGATCCTACACATCCGGATTTTTTTTTAAATTAGATAAAGCTCTTTATGGTTTAAAACAAGCCCCTAGGGCTTGGTATGAAAGATTGTCTTCATTTTTGATTTCCAATGGTTTTAAGAAAGGTAAAATTGACACAACATTGTTTACAAAACATGTAGAAAAAGATATTCTTATTGTGCAAATTTATGTAGATGATATTATTTTTGGTTCTACTAATGAATCTCTTTGCAAAGCTTTTGAGTCATGCATGAAGGATGAATTTGAAATGTCTATGATGGGGGAACTCAACTATTTCCTTGGACTCCAAATCAAGCAAAGGAGGATGGGATCTTCATCAATCAAGCAAAGTACACAAAGGAACTAATCAAAAGATTCGGGCTTGAAGGATCAAAAGTAAGCAAAACTCCCATGGCAACAACTACCAAGCTTGACAAGGATGAACAAGGTAAAAGTGTAGACATTAAACTTTATAGAAGCATGATTGATAGTTTGCTTTATTTGACGGCTAGTAGGCCGGATATCATGTTTTCCGTTTGTTTATGTGCACGTTTTCAATCATGTCCTAAGGAATCACACTTAATAGCGGTAAAACGCATAATTAGGTATCTTAAGGGCACAATTGAATTGGGTTTGTGGTATCCTAAAACCGGATTATTTGAAATGAAGAGTTTTTTCGGATGCCGACTATGCGGGTTGTAGGGTAGATAGGAAGAGCACAAGTGGAACATGTCAATTCTTAGGTAATTGTCTTGTATCTTGGTCTTCCAAAAAGCAAAATTCGGTAGCCCTATCAACCGCCGAGGCGGAGTATGTTGCGGCCGGAGCTTGTTGTGCACAAGTTCTTTGGATGAAACATACTCTCCTTGACTATGATTTACATTTTGATCATGTTAAGATTTTTTGTGATAATACTAGTACAATTCACATGACCAAAAATGCTAATCAACATAGTAAAACCAAGCACATTGATATTAGGTATCATTTTCTTAGAGATCACTTTGAAAAAGGTGATATTGATATTGACTATGTTTCTACCGATTTTCAACTTGCCGATATTTTCACTAAACCTTTAGATTATGCAAGATTTTCCTTTATTTGTGGTGAGTTGAATGTATGTATGATTGATTCTTAAAAATACTTTTGTTTTGACATGTTTTTATTTTGATATGTTTTAACCCTTTTTGATGTATGACAAAAAGGGGGAGAAAAATATATAAGTTTGGATATATAAGTTTGGAGAAAAATATTACTTAGATTTTTGAAAGATTTTTGAAAATAATAAATTTGACAAAATTTATGGTGATGATTTTTTTTTCAAATGCTTTGTGTATGATTTCATAGTTTTTCATATTCATGATAGATACATAGCATTGTTTGAGGGGGAGCTTTCCAAGCTTCTTTTTCCTCTCTTTATTTGTTTAATAACTATATGTTTTGTCATCATCAAAAAGGGGGAGATTGTTGGCCCAAGGTTACAATCACCCTTGTTTAGTGTATTTTGATGATTACAAAACATATTAGTTATTTGTACTAATAACAATTGTTGTTTAAGTGTGTTTCAGGTTTATCATCACACTAGAAGTACTCTCACTCAAATACAAATTTTTGGACTCAAGACATTTCATTTTGGGCTCAAGTTGCAATATTGAAGATCATATGAAGAAGCCAATTGAAGACCTTGAAGTCTTTTAGAGTTTGTAAGTTTTTAGAATGTTAAAGTTTGATTGTAGGAAATTTGGCTCTAGGATTTGCACACACATTTGCTTCAAAATATTTCCTATATTTTGAAAAAGATTATTTCTAAGTTTTATGCCTTAGTTTATATACATGTACTAAAGCTTTATATACATTGAAAATCTTGTTTAAAACATGTTATAAACTATTTTCTGCATAATACTTAGCTATATGTTACAAATTATTTTCTACAAAATTATATCTCAATTTTTCCAACTCAAAACAGTCCAGAATTCATTTCAGGCAACATCGGTCGACCGGCCCGGTCGACTGCGTTGTGTCCGGACATGCACTGTTTGTGCATGTCTGTCGGTCGACCGGACCGGTCGACCGACAGAGAGCCTTCTGCTCTCTGGAAATTTCGGTCGACCGGACCGGTCGACCGGAAGAAGGAAACTGTGTTTCCTCCTTTTTGGTCGGTCGACCGGACCGGTCGACCGGGAGCCAACGGCTAGTTCCAGCTAGGCTGGCGGTCGACCGGACCGGTCGACCGCCAAGCCTGCAACTCAGCAACGGCTCTTTCCTCTTTGAGATTTTCTGAAAATCTGTTTTCTTTTTCTGTTTTAACAGACTTTTGGAGAGTTGTTGGGGTACTTTTGCAGGTTGAATTAGGTGAAAAGAAAATGTTTTTAACTTATTTTCAACCCTATAAATAGAGGAGAAGTCTCTCCTTCATATTACTTAGAAAAATCCTCAGTTTTGTTGTTTTCAAAAGAGAAAAGAAAAATTGTTTTAAGCCTTCAATTCCTACTCTTTCAAGTTTGTTTTTCAGTTGTGTTTGATTCTCTATATCACTCTACAACTGAAGTTTTCTCACCACACTTCATAGAGCCAAAAATTCTATACTCATTCTATAGTGAAGTTGTAATTGGAGTGAGAGTGTTTGTAAAGAAATTGAGAGAAGTGTAGTGATCAAGTTGTGATCACTTTGTTCTTGTAATTCCTTCTTGTGGAGCAACCTCTTCGGTGGAGGTCCTTTGTACTCGGTGGAGCTCGGTGCTCGGTTTTCGGTAGACCCAATTGTAAAGGCATCCTCGGTGGATAGTGGAAACCCTTCACGGAGGTGAAGGCGGGGACTAGAGCAAGTGTGCTCGAACCTCGAAACAAATCATCTTGTTTGCGATTGCCTTTGCGTTCTTCTTGTTTTTAATTTCTATTGCTTTATATTGCCTTGAATTTATTTGCTTGAGAACTAACCTCTACTTGTGGAATCTTGTGTTGTTTACTTACTTGCTATACTTGTTGTGTTATCTTGTGAGCATTCCATTTTCATCATCATACTTGGAATTGATCGATCACACCCTCAATACAACACGGTTGCATGCGCACCTCTAACCCATTTAAGGGGAATTGGGAGGAAGGAGTTCAGAACCTCCCAAGGGGTATTCGGCTCTTAGTCGTGTTTTGAGAGATCGTTACATCACTCATTTAATTAAAATACAAAAAGATCATTAGATTAG